>SNQJ01S0000946.1:41957-86935 GCA_010110895.2 Picea sitchensis
CATGTCATCGTACGAACGTGCCACATGTCACCCTTGTAGTGGTGACACATGTCATTTCCTGGTTGGTCCACCTTTCCTATCCACATCATCTCTATATGCCCAGTCATATTACCATGTGTCATCTCCAGAATCTTTCAACTGTGTCTGCCACGTCAGTTGTATGGTCATATGACTTGTATAGTCAGTTGCCATGTGGAACTGTACGGAATTTACAGTCATCATTATTTTTGCATGTTTGGAAAAATGAACATATTGCCATAACTTGAGCATACAATGTCTATTTGAGCTCATTTAAGTTGTGTTGGGTTTGTATCGATGTGAACTACGCACACGTCCATTTTGAAACCATTCTGAGAACTTTTATTTCTAGTTCTTTCTGAGCCCCATCAAGCTCCTAGATCTGATTTTGGATCACACATCCCCACTAAAGGACCTTTTGGTCCCCAAAAGGTTATTGACTAGTCAACAAGCTCAAGATAGGTTAGTCGGATTGTTCTTTGTCTTTGAACTCTGTTCTGTGCACCTGTCTCATCAATATCAACTATAACACAATCATGATAACTGACAGCATATTGTTATCCATTTGAACCCTATCACATCTTACTGAAGCCACTATCACCCATGTAGAAAACATTACTAATGATAGCATCAAAAATATGATTGCAAATGAGCTGATATGTTTGTAATATTTGCATGACATAATCTTATCTTGAAGCAAACTATGATTGATTTTCCATTCTACAATCATCTCCTATTCTTGCTTAAGATCTATTACTTGATTTGAAACAATTATTGGTTTGTTGCCTGCTTGAGCTGCCTTCTTTAATTGTTCCATTGTTTGAAGAGTTTTATTTGCCTTTACATGATGAGCATGAACCACATATTCTTGACCTGCTTTGGTTATATGATATTGATTCTTTGTCCTGTAGAATATTGCTTTACGATCATACAAGTATGGAATAACTAAAACCATTCCACATTCACTTAGTTGCACTACATCACATGTTACCTCATCCACATACTTAGATGAAATAGAAAATTTTAATGTGCATTCCTTGGTTATGTGCATTTGATGATTGTTTCTTATCCATTTAAGTGTGTAGGGATTATGATGTATCTGTGTTTTTAATCCCAATTGCTTAACCAATTCCTCTAAAATTATATTAGATTGAGATCAACTATCTATAAATGTATCGACCTTAGTGTGCCTCATGATGACCCTGATGTGAAATATATTACTTCTACAATCAAGTCCTTCACCAATTTTACCTATCATACCAACCAATGAGACTTTATATCCTTCACCTGAATCTGATCCCAAGTCTGTGGGTCGTGTTGTCACTGCAACTTTTTTCCTCCCTTTCTTTACCTTGAACCACTTCGGTCTCTTCTCAAGATGCAATTTCCAACAACGGTCCTCATAATGCCCCTCTTTCTTGCAATGCTTGGAAGAGGCCCTCTCTTCCTTCCTTGTCACATAAGTTGACTTCTTTCCATGCCACTTCCTCTTGTCCTTTTTCCTTGAAGATGATTCCTCTGATACACCAACACCTGTTTTCCCTGCTTCAATGTATGTCACTTGAACAAAAACCTCATCAAGATTAGTTGGTCCAAACATGAACACAATATTTTGAATATGTGCAAGTAAACCTCCTATATACTTCATAAGAGTTTCTTGGGTATGTAAAGGAATATCTAACATCAATGCCATTTTAAGATAGCCATCTGTGTATTCTTGCATTGTTTGTCCTTTTCTTAGTTTCAAATATTTCCATTCAATTAATGCTTTTTCTTTATAACACAAAGGATATAATTTCATTTATAAGTGAAGAAATGAAACTTTTCCATGATGGAAATACATTACCCACTTGTTGCGTTACATTTTGCAACTTTCTTTGCCACCAGATGAGTGTTGTGCCTTCAAGTCTCAATGATTCTAGGTTGATTTATGTGGCCTCATCCTTGATCTATTGCACACTGCAATAGACCTCCATCTGTCTGAACCAATTGTCATGTCTCTCTACATTAACTTCACCATCATACATGGGTAATTCGAATTTAACAACAAGTTTTAATAAAGGCATTTCATTCTTATGTTTATGAACATGTTTCTTTTCATTGGATTTAGAACTTGAGCTTGAAGAAGAAGGAGAAGAAGGAGGTGATGATGGAGGTGAAGGAGAAATTTGAGGAGGATCCTCTCCTTATTCACCTTTTCCCTTTGAATATTCACCCAAATTTTGTCTTTTTCATTCCAAGTAATCCTCATACAAAACCTTAATCATCTCTGACATAGCAAATAATTTTTTTCAAAACTCTTTCTCATCCTGAGAAAGTCCCTCTTTCGATGCCATCCTCTCTATTTGAGAAGTTCTGTTTCTCAATCCAATCAATGGAGTCTCTTCAACAATATCACATTCACCATGAATTATATTTTCCTTGGTTAACATGGAAAACACAAATCCAAATGTCAACTAGCTCTGATATCACTTGATCTGAAAAGATATTTTACATGGCAATGGTTGAGTTATTATGCATGTGTTGATTAACCAATTAGAGAGATTAAAGAAAGAGGAATAAGTATATAAGAATCATCACAAACATATAAATATGTACATAACTTAAATGAAGCATAAAACCATTGTGATAACGAAGTTCAACAATCTCGCCTACATCTCTAGGCCTTTGTCTCAGTGGGTGAGGATTTCTTATTTATGCTCAAAGCTCAATAAGTACATCACAACAGTTCCAAAAGGTTACAAAATTGGTCTGGTCTTGTTCTACCAGATCTCTACAACCCAACAGAAGAAGCGACACTCAAATTGGATGACTGGAGCTCCCAGAAATGGCCCACAAAGGTGAGCTCCTCAACAACTTCCTTGCATAAAAATGGCTTTGGCTTGGAAAATATTCATCATAAACCTTCTCTGCATCTCCCTCCATGGCCTCAAGAAGGCTTGTTTTATATATATGTGAAGTTAGTAACCATCTACAAACTTCCCCCCAATATATGGCCTCAAAAAGGGCCCAATACCCCCCCAATATTGGCCAAAAATCTCCAAATACAACTCCAAAAATCAATGAAAATCACTATTCTAAAGTTTGAAAAACCACTTTTTCTATATATTTGGGCTAAGCCCCTCTGACCTGGGTGGGAGCTCTTAATACATGGGAATATGGAATAATGTGTCCAAGTTCCATCCCCTAAGGGATGCTCGCTGGCCCTTACCCCGCAATCTCTGGTCGCATGGCACAAAGGTGGAACCAGGGTCTAATCCCTTGCGCTAACAACCAACATAAGGCCCCGGGACATATGGGATATGCCCGAGATCTAGGTTTGGTTCTTATCCAAAAACTATGCCAATACTAATCTGTAGCCTGGGTCATATGGTAAATGTTGGAACTATGGCTTATCTCTGAAGTGGGGCTCCCGATCTGGACTGTGGTTATATGGGGAGGCTATGACCTTGGGTTGGGGCTAGGCCCCAGCCCTTTCTGCCTCTACCCATATTATATTTCAACTTTAAGTAAAAGTGAAAGAATTAAGGGGTAAGAAACAATGTACAGGAGGGCTGGCTAGCCTGACCTGCCAAGTCACTATCCTGGTGGGAGAGGTCTCTAGTTTGAATCCCAAGTGTTCCATATTTTTGCAATGAAACTAACAACCAATACTTGGGTTCCACGTGGAAACCCATGTCTGGGCCACGTGGCACCTCACCACCCGCTCCAGCCGATGCCATGTGTCAGCACTTGAATCATCCAATTATCTGTTGAGTTGTCGATCTAGTCACCTGCTCTGTCAGCTGACTGTACCCTACCACGTGTCATCGTACGGACGTGCCATGCGTCACCCTTATAGTGGTGACATGTGTCACTTCCTCATTGGTCCACCTATCCTGCCCATGTTAGCTCTGTACGCCCATTCAGTCTACCACATGTCACCTCCAGAAGTTTCCAACTATGCCTACCACATCATTTGTACAGTCGTACGGCCTGTACAATCAGCTTCCACATGGCACTGTATGGACTATATAGTCATCATTTGTTTTGCCTGTTTGGCAAAACGAACAGATCAACATAACTTGAGCATACAACGTCCGTTTGAGCCCATTCAAATTGCGTTGGGTTCATATCAACGAGGCATATGTACACATCCATTTTGAGAACATTTTGAGAAATTTTGTTTTTAGGCCTTTCTGAGCCCCATCAAGCTCTTGGATCAGATTCTGGATCGTCGGGGTAACTGCTACTCATATCTTCATTGATGGCTTGACATCCAATCTTTGGAATATCCTTTTATCTACTACTATTTCTTCGATTACCTATATATTTTTTCTTAGAGGTGTGTTCTTTCGACATCCGTAGTTGGACTTATGGATCGTTATTTCTATTATACTTTCACCGTGGCCGACCAGAGTCTCCGAAGATATCAGAGAGTGCAAGGGTTGGATCCAAAAGAACACAATATTCCACAGATCCATTCTATTGAAGGAACTATTAACGAATGTATTTCCTAGAAAATAGGGATCATACCTCCCCCAAGTGACCAACCTAAAGGAGTTTTTGAAACCATAGAAGAAGGTTTTTCCTCTTCCACAAATCCACCTTTGATTGGCCCTTTTGGTCAACCACTTGTTCAGTTTCCATCAACGATTTATCAAGATGCCTTTTCTTCTTACCGTTTTCCACCTTCTATGTACAATATGAAATATTTTGGCATGCATGCATAAATATATAACCATACATATGGAATACAGGTCCCCCCACTTGATCCTAAGATATCTGCTATAGCACACATTACCACTGCTCGCACTTCTTCTTTGTGGGAAAATTCATTGACCCTTGTTACGTTAACTCAAAAACTGGTGAGTACAACTTCTCTTCCCACATATCTAGATGCACATTTATATACACCAAGAACATTACATGGTCATCCTTTATAGACTCCATGTAGTTTATTCTCCAGTAGTGCTTCTACCTTAGGTCCTGTGACATGTAGCTTTGTTTTTCCTCTATCTAATCAAGGTGTTCACCCAATGAAAGTTCCAAAAATTGTTCCACATACATATGGGGGGCATGTTACAACTAGAGGTCCACCTTTGTCTATAGTCCAGTACCCCGCTAGAGGGAAACCTTCAACTATGGGTCATTTTCCTACTGGGGGGAAACCTTCAGTTGTAGGTCAAGTTCTGGTTGGATGGAAACCTTTGGCAATGGGACAATGTTTGATATGGGGACAAAAACAACCTGGCAGGCAACCTCATCTATAGGATAACTACAACCTTGGAAAAAACAACCTACTTGGAGACAATAATTAGCTAGGGGGAACAACTTGTTTTGGGTCAAACACCAGTTGGGAAGCAACTAGCTGGAGGTCAACTACTAGTTTGGGGACAATCCCACATTAGAAACCAACCTCAATCCTAGGGGAAGAATGTTATGGCACACACTACAAGTATTTATAGTGGTTTGTTGTATCCTTGAGTGCTAAATAATCCATGGGGTCAACCTAAACCAACGAAATCCCTCCACAAGGATATTTTCCCCACCCGATGAACCCCATGTTCCTCACTCCCTAATCCACTCAACCACATATGGTTGACCATCCGGATTTAACATGCCATCGTAACTTTTTTATGTTCCTATTGGTACTTCAATTCCACAACCGCAATACTAATATTTGCAACCAAACCAACAACTACCTTTCTTGGCTACCCTAGATTTTCCAATTTTTTTGCATTTGACAAACGATCCCATATAACATGCCTCGTTCTAGCCCCCTATCCTTGCCAAATTACCGTCCAACATCCCAAAACATGGAGAATATCCTAACAACCAGGTTATGACCATCCATCTATGGTGTTCTTCTAACTCCTTTATGGATGATTCCATTCAATTATGAATTTTCTAGAGAATACTTACAGGTTTGACGGTAAAATGGTATATCGAGCTAGCAATAAAATCCTTTGTGGACTTTAATATTCTCTCCATGGAATTCTTGATTCACTTCCCACTTCCTATTCAGTATGTGACTAGTATTAATATTTTAACCTTTCTTCGACAATCCACCACCACCCATATTTCCAATCATATTCATGAATAGAGGCGATGATGACAGTTGATTAAATCCACTATTCCATACCAACTCCTGGAAGATTGGTTTACCAAGTCATTATTTCCACCCATTGCTAGAGATTTTTCCTTGGGAGGTGTTGTTATTGAGGAGAAAGTGATTAGGTGTGCTCAATATTTAGACCTGGTATATTCCCATTTGGGCACACTATATGATTTGATCCCTCATGGTCCTTGATTGTCGAATAATCCATCCAAACCATATCTAGGATCCCATGTCGATGGCATAGTAGGTTTCATAAAACAGTAGTATGTGACACAATTGTAGACTGGTACCAATACCAAGTCTCCTCCCTATCCTGCACAAACCTCCAAAGTGAATGTGGTTCAATTTGTTTCATCCCAACAATCTGGAGGAAAGAAGAAAAAAAAAGGTAAATCCAAAAAATATTCTAACAAGAAGGAGAGTAAAAACACCCAAAACCCCAATGCAAGGGTAAAAAAAAAGAAAAAATATCCTTACATAGTATGTAAGGAGTACCACTTCACTAAAGACTTCCCTCACATTTTCTAGGTTCATCAATACCTCGAGTGAGGGGGATATCCTTCCCAACCATCGATATTAACAAATCCTTTCCCCCAACAACAACAAATGATCACACAAGTTCTTGCATACCCACCTCGGGGAAATGTAGAGTCCTCATCTACAATTATTATGATGGGTGACACTGGCCTATCCACCTGATCAAATAAATATGACTCCCAAGAAGGGGAACCTTCATAAAAGGACCCTACATTGACTATACCACCCAATGGCCCTCTCACTTTAGAGAAACTAGCTTTCGAACCTGCAATCCACCCTCCAAAAATGGTACTTCGATGAAATACTCATAATCCAAATGTCTAGGAAACTCAACACTATTGCATAGTGGAATATCTCTCCCAAGCACCATGTTCCATTTCAGCACTAAAAGTATTGCATAGTTTTCCTTCATAGCGGAAAGCCTTTCTATCATCCATCAGGGGAATCGACCCTTCAGAGTCTGATATTATTTCCTTTGACACAGAATAGAGTGAGCCACATCTCTCATGCCAACTATCATTGCAAATCAGAATTGGTTTCCTGAAGAAGAATATCTTTTGTACAGTGATCGATGAAGGAGTGGCCACTTGCCTTATGTCTTTTTCATGTTTCCTTGGTTCTCCATAGATCACCACATTTTCAACCATCCTAAAAAAAAATTATGGACATTCTTTCAAATCTCATGGAATTCTCACATCCTTACCCATCGAGCACATGGGAAACACTGTCTCTGTAGAACTTGAAGTGGTAGATACCACACTTGATTATAATATTCTCTTGCGTTACACTTGGTTCTATGCAATGAAGGTTGTCTCATCCACTGCCTTTCGTGTCATACATTTTCTCCATCAAAGAAGGATAGTCATGATCGACTAATTGTATTATTGCACACCTAACTTACAAGATAATCCTGGAACCAACATGTCCTTTATAAGTGAATCTTTCGAGGGATATGAAAGAATCGGTGTAGGTATGTTTAAAGATCCATTTCTTATGGGGATATTCCCCCTTCCTACACCTAACACCACCCATATCGATCCTATCAACATGATTTGTTTGTCTACTAGTGAATCCCTTGGTTAAGTTTATCCATGGGTGGTACCTCATCCTGAGGATGTTGATTCACATGGAGCATCCATCTCATCGACATCTGTTGATACTATTCAACAACTCCATCCTCATGTGGAGTGTGATCAGCCTTCTCTTCTCATACGGGTTGTTGAATCTCTCAATTCTCATGATTTCTTAGATATTGGGTTTCCTTCAAAAGACGCCACCCAAGAAATCATGGCTTCAATTTATAATCCCATAGAGGATGAGAATCATCACACCTTCCTCCTTGATTTGGAACTGATGAGAGTTAACACGATGAGTCTTGATTCGAGACTAGGGGCATTTGTTGGGGCATCCAGTTAAACCCCTAGTCTTAACCCTTTTCCACCTCTGTTATATTTTCTGGAACTTTCCATTGCATCCTCTGCTATCCCTTTTTCCAGATATTTTTGTTTTTTACTTCCCTCATGTCTTGATGGATCCCATCAAGGAGCTTGGCTCACAAAAATACTCATCATGAGTATCTTTGACTATAGAGATTTTTTCCTATGTGACTAATCTAGATTATATTCAGCACGAAATGAGAGCGGAGATATAATAAAGAAATGTACAAAGATATATCAAATATCCAATAATATAACATATATTTATTAGAGATATAACCATAAACCTAGAGATACAGTAATACACAATTTCTATTAATGAGCGAAATGTACAAAATTGTAGAAATATAGAGTGAAAGACTTGCTAGAATGGTGGAAGCTTATCTCTAAGAAGAGATGTGACAGCTACTCCCATTCACAATAATATGATTATTACAATGAGGCTCCAAATGAATTTTAACATAAATAAAATACAAAACCCTAACCCTGGAAGACGAAAAGCCAACAGTTTTGTGCACCCCATTTTGGGTAGTTTGGTGTATCAACTTCCTAGGGGCATAACTTTGGCATACGATCTTCTTTTTTGGCACATGATAGATCGTTGGAAAGGTATCAAAGAGGAGATTCATTTTGGGGGATCAATCAAAGCCTTAGTATATCTTTAATGTTCCTGATCGTGAAAATACTTTGTTTAGGCCTGAAAAATTGCCCCGGAAGTTTAGGAATTGGAAAACTACTAAAAGTAGTAAATTTCCAAAAGATTGTTTTGAGCCAGTTGGAATAGGTGGGTGACCACCAATATACACCTAGATCAGTGGCATGACCTCGACATGGTCATCCATATGATGCTTCCAACGAATCATGATTTCTTCAATTATAAAATATATCCTTGGCATGAGCCTAGCAATGGACTCTACTTTACATAAAGCATCAAAATGCATAGTGCCTTATACATAGGTGTGTGGTGTGAGTTCCTTTTGTTTTGTGTACATCATATCAATATATATATATATATATATATATATATATATATATATATATATATATATATATATATATATATTAAATTCACTATGTGTGTTGACCTTGGAATCTAGTTTACTCACTATGTGTGTTGACCTTGGAATCTAGTTTACATCTGTTGACAAGATTCTATGGACATTTTTCAAGATGGGGACATCCATTGAACTAGAGATATGTGTCTCTAAATTGGCATATAGGGAGAGGTTTTTCCCTTCATTTACCTCTTTGTATTATTAACCGTCCATATTTCTCGTAGTATACCTTAGGTTCCCACCACTTTTTTGTTTAAATGTTCACACTTTATTAGTATTGTTTTCTCATTGCTTATTGTTTCTACATCGCCATTTTCATCCATTTCTTATTGCATCACATCCATGCTTGACTGTTAGCCCCCTACTTGCTTCCATTTTCAACACTCCTAGTTGAGAATTGTTGTTATAAGTGGTCATCATTTGCCATGTCTTGTTGCAGTCCATTACTTCAGTCATGTTCCATGCATCTGGAACTTCATTGAAAACCACTCGTTCTCTCCAACCAAGATTAATATTACCCATTTTTCATGCTCAATAACCAACCATGAAAAAGGTACAACCTATCTCCTTTAATATATTTTCAAACTCCCTAAACATGAAAAAATTGTCGACTGAGCTTGTCTCCTTTCACACTCATTAATTGGATTTGAAAGGACGTCTATCCGATGTAAGTTTACCCTTTTTTTAAACTAGATGGACTGGTTACGAAAAATTAATACTCTAGTCACCCTTGGTTAGAAGAGTTCTCCCTTGTATTATTTTATCCTTTCTCGGGCTCAGAGACTAAATTTATTAAAAAGCATATCTTTGGAGTTTTCTTTGTCCTTTTAGGCTCCCTAAATATGAAATGACAACATGAGAATTTACTTTCTTGGAATTGTTAAATCCATGAGATTTTATATGGACTTTTATTTCATATTTTTTTCTAGACTTCTTAAATATTGAAAAGAGCGTCAAGCACCATTCTTCGCCATGGGCTCACAAATTAAATCCATGGGTGAGAATATAAAGCACAATTTTATTTTATTTTATGCTCATTTCAAACATGAAATAAAGAAAAAAAGTGGGGGGTTTTACATCTAGTCATATTCACAAATGGTAGTTGTCCATTGTGTCTCCCTTGAACAATGCACCTATTCTGCATCCATGTAGAATAGTTGGGTTATCCATTGTCTCTCAGTCATTACCATCTCCATGAGTTTTCAAACTTGGTTGATTGGTTACTCTTCCAATCCTCCATGGCACATGTTTTTTTCCTTATAGAGTCAATTCTAACAATTCAAGTCATTTTTCGTGTTGATTTATTCAACAGAAGTTAGCCTGTGTCGTCCATTTTTAGTCCTTTATCCAATTTATCCCAGTCATCCCTATGTCAATTGTGCTCTACCATTACACTCTTCAAACCATCTACCTTTATATTTTTTGTGTTGATTAATGGGGGATACATCAAGGCCCTCATTCAATGGATTCCATCTTGTCGACTCCATATCATTATCTAGGATTGAAATCTAGAAACTAGCTAGTACCTTCGAATTTACAGACATTAGTGGAATGTTCCCTTGCATTTCATCAATGGGTTTACTTCATTGGATCTTTTTGAATGAATCTACATACTCACTATATATCTTGGGGTCCATCATCATCATCGATGAGTTCCCTCACATATGTTAACAATATACATCAATTATTGGTAATTAGACGGTTTCTACCATGATTAACATCATCTCTTGTTCACATGTTTTAGATTCATACCATTGGGATTTGGGACGAATACCTTGGGTTTGGACCACCACATTGCTTGATGGAATTCCCTCCCAAGTTGTGATGGATTTATTCATGAGTACTTCAGAGGTCACTCAAGCATCAAGTCATCTCACTAATTTGTATATTGTGACATAGATCCACATTTGTATTTGGTCGTGGCTATGTTTTCGCTTGTCACATGGATCTACAGTGTATTATTTCATGGCCATGATCTAATTGTCTGCGTCATGCATGGATCCACAATGTACTATTTTTGTGGTTGTTCTTAGTTTTTTTTATCGAGCATAGGCATTCCCACCTCGGGGATGTTATTATAATGTCATACTGATGATGGTTTCTTCCCAGGTTCCTTCACTCAAATCTATGTGATTTTGTTTGTAAAGTATTTCATCCATCAAACACCTCTTCTAACCTCACACTTTAGGGGGAATCTGTTATATATTTATTTTCCACCTAATCACATGATGGGAATCATCTAGGGTTCAATAGTCTGAAACACTGAATCATACAACTTTTCCCTTGAGTTTGCAATACCTTTTTTCCTGGTCATTAGTTTCCCCTTTACATCCTATGACCAAAAAGTGTTGGTCTCTATTTGTCCTCTTGAAAAGGGTGATCGGTCGCTCCCTGTAAGAATGCAAGGTGTGACTGGGTGTGTTACTCCCTATTTAGGATTGGTTTCATGAGATGAGATTAAAACCATGTTTCTTCGTGGATTGACCTCAAGAATATTTTCATCTTGGGCATGGAGATATTATCCAAACTACCCTTTGATATGATCTCTACTATCTTATAAATAATGGGGGCCTCTCATGGTAAAATGGGGAGAGAAAGGAGAAAGAAAACTTGTACTAGCAGTTTGATTACATAGCTTAGGAAAGGAACTTGGGAAAGGACTACATAAACTTCCTTGATTGTAAGTTGTAAACCATTTGTCCCATTAATAGAAGATGTACAATATTTTCCTCCTTACTTGATTGTATGTAATTGCTATAATCTTTGTAGGGAATTAATATTTTTATGTTATGTCACCGGATATATTATCCATTTATACATTATTTTCTTGATCGTATGATTTTATTTTTTTTGTCTCCTACTAACAACTAAGGAGCCTGCAGGGACACCATCATATCTCCATATAAACCTTTCATTCGATCAATTAATATATTTTTTTCATGTATAATTTAGATATAGGAAAATATGTTGCTTGCATCTCTATTCCATCTTAGGTCTAGGAAGATCCTAAGGGAGGTAAATCCTGCATTGTTCATTTACCCTACAACAAATATCTCAATATGTTTATATAATCCTTTGTAACTGAGTGTATGAAGTGACTCATTATGTAAAAAATAATTTGATGAAGATGGTTTTTCCAAAAGGAGCATGTAGATAAAGAACAAGGATGTAATGAAAGTCCCATGAAGAAGAATAAACTTAGGGGGAGCTACAAAATGACAAGAATATTGTTGGTTGCAGAGCATAAAATGAAGAGTATAGTGTCGGGGGGTAGAAAGAGAGAAGGGTGCTAGTCGTAGAGCAGTGAATAAAGAGTAAAGTTAAAGGGGGATAAAATCTCTTTTCCATTGATGTCAAAGGGGGAGTATAAAGAGTAGAAGGATAAACTTTAAAATGGGAGAGCATTAGAAATGACCAAGGGTTGCTGTCAATGAAAAATGGGGAGATTTTTCAAAAGTATTGTTGTTGATGTCAAAGGAAGGGGGGGAGATGATAAGATTATGCATATTTAATTGTCATTGATTACACTGTTCAATCAATCCAGAAGCTGGAAATGGAAGATCCAAGGATTGAACCAGTAACACAAATTCATGGAAAGACAGAGGAAACAAAGAAAATTCATGTGCATTGTTGAGTTTCTATGAGATATTGCACTTGGTTGTAAACATGTCATGACAATTCCACAAGCGTCGCATTCAATCACGATGGGGATTTCTTTATGAAGTGCTTGCATCTCAAGTTAAAACACATGTTGAAGAACAAGAGCTAAAGTCTGAGAGCACAAAGGATGCTTATGAAGGTGTGGTTGGTCTAAACAAGGTCTCGATGGTTCAAATGAGGCAAATAAATATCCCAAATTCATAAGGAAACTCAATTTCAATGAGTTTACAAAGAAAAGGTGAAGTTACATAGTTTAAATCAGAACGAGAGAGTATGGAACCAAGCACAAAGTGTTAATTTTTATAGTAGTAGGGCCCATGATGTTGGAAAACGTAATATTGGAGTATTTGTTGAAAACGTGTTGATAATTTTTTTATGGCTTGGGGGGGTCAGTGCCCCAGTCATCCAATATCGACATATTAGATATCAGAAGAGTGAGACACCATTGTAGCATTGAAACCCTGATGGTCCAGTAGGCTAGTAGCCATGTCAACGCCATGTCAGAAGCCACAATGATGCCACAACAACAACCATGTTAGTTGCTATATGTAGATGGATTCCATGTTAGCTTCCATGCTATATCAAAACATTATCAAATGCATGTGTACGAGAATAGAGTTATATTTCTTGTGGCCCGATGGGCTGATACCTGAGTAAGCTAGTGATGAAGACCACATCATATTCCACATTTAGTGTTGCAATATGCTCACGTGTCACAAGGACATTGGGCCACGTGGATATTGGATATTGACATATCGTAAAACATTAGTGAGATCGCAATGCTAAGGACTTGAGCACCCAATATTCTATGCCACATCATCCTCTACGTCAGTGTCACGTGTCAGGACAATACTATGCCACATCATCGTGCATACCAGATATCAAAGAGAAAGATGGTTGAAGTTGCATGTTTAAAGTTCTATGGGATTGATGGCCTGATAGGCTAGTGGACTCAGTGGTTATAACATGGATGGAAAGGTTCCATACTGTAACGTACCAAGCCACCCACGGTTTGGCCATGCTACTCCAAAAACGCACTTCAAAACTAATTTCAAACCCTGATAGAATTTAATTGACAAAGATGCATGAAGGAATCACATGAAATAATCAATATTCATTCTATATCATAAAATAAATGAACAATATTTCATGCACAACAATAACTAGGTAGCATTCATATTATAAATATGAATCTTAGAGATAATAATTAATACACAACAAAAATAAACATAGAAGCATAGAAACACATGATAGAGATCACTTATCACTAATAAATCCAATCACCAATTCGCTGCAGAAAAAGGACGTTCCGCCCAACCATAGATTTTTTGTTCCAAATATCATCAACAGGTCACCCCCGAGCTAGGGATATGAATCCACAAGGATGGGTTCCTGGATAACAATCATCTTCCTAAACTAGTCATCACTCAACCTCTCACATGTTTCTCAACACACAACAATCCAATGTACACCATCTCTCTTCTCTCCAACCTGCACCACCAAAATACAATGAAACCCCTTCACTGACATGGAGTCCCTCAGGATGCCTACTTATTTTTAGGGCTCTAGTGGATATGGTCAAGAATATCCATGTTGGAACTCTCAAGATTCATAATTGTGAATAAAATCTAGTAGATTTCAATCCATCTCATGCATACATGCATCAATTCATGGTTCTAATACACCAGCAATTATTACATCCAACAAATAATGGCCCCTTTCCCCACAATTCATTTTTCTTTCTCAGGCGAAGATCAAGGATGAATGAGGAATAATGAGTGAAAGAGTGAATAGAGAGAGTGAGCATAATGAAGAGTGTAAATCCCCAAACATCCCAGATATGGGTTTATATATCTACTTAGACATCAAGAACCACATGGCCTCCCGTAAGAATCTCATGTAACCTTTTTTCTCAACTAAAATAATTATGGGTAAATAAAATATAATAAAAATACTTAGCCTCTTAAGCCCCCCCCCCCCCCTCTCTCTCATGGAATCATAACTCTATATAACTCTTGTCCTTTTCCATCTTACATCCAACGATGTATTTTATTATTAATAATGATCAAAGAATTACATTTACTAGGCACTACGACCTATTTTAATTGTTTGGGTGCTCCAACTTTTCATAAAATAAAAAAATACATTATTTAATCTGGGGACTCAAAAATGGGGTATTACATTCCTTTCCCTCTTATTTTGGCATTGTCCTTAGTGCATATACAAAACAAAAAAAATCAAAATTTTAAAATTATTCAAAAAGTCATGGGTACTTTTCCCACATGACATCTTCATTCTCCCAAATAGCATCTTCAGGACCGTAGCAGGTCCACTGAACTTTTACCAACTTTGACTCTATTTCAAATCACTTTCATTCTTCTATCCAATATACACACAGGATGGACCCGAAAGTATCCTTATGGCTCCACCTAAACCAAATGCCAATCAATAGCATGTTTAGGATCATGTACATACTTTTTCAGCATAGAGACATGAAATAAATTATGCACATTCATGGAAGCAGGCAATGAAAGAATTCATGCAACTATCCCTATTATGTCAAATATCTCAAATGGACCACAAAATATGGCTACTAACATTGTACAACTACCTAGCTTTATTGAGCTCTTCTTGGGATTCACTTTCAAAAGTACATGCTCTCCCACTTTAAATTCTCTATATTTCTTGTTCTTATCTTCATAACTGGTTTGTATATCTTGTGTTGCCTTCAAATTATGCTTAATTCTAACCATCTGGTCTTCCATATCCATGAGTAATTCTACCCCAACTACCACTCTATCTGTTGGGTTGTCCCAACTCACTGGAGTATTGAATTTTATATCATAAAAGGATTTAAATGGGATCATCTTCAAGGAATCTTAATACCCATTATTATAGTAAAACTCAACCAAATGCAAGTAATCTTCCTACTTATATGGCTTATCCATCACATATATTCTCAACATGTCTTAAATTACTTGGTTGACTCTCTTTGTCTTCCCATTTGATTGTGGTTGGTATGTTGTGCTCAAATTAACATTTTGTACCAAATCCTTTAAACAATCCCCTCTAGAAATTTGAAGTGAACTTTGTATCTCTATTAGAAACAATTCCCTTAGGTATGTCATGCAACCTAGAAATCTCCCTCATGTAAATTTCCGCAATATTCGTTGTTGTATGAGTCATTTTCATAGGAAAAAAATGAGTAGCCTTTCTCAATTTGTTAACCACTGCCAGTATTGAATCATGTTTCCTTCCTTTCTTGGGAAACTTAGTGATAAAATCAATGGTTACTAGTTCTTGTTTCTTCTCTGGAATTGGAAATAGGTGTAGCAAACTCGCTAGGAGTCTATGCTCATATTTCACTCTCTGACATTCCATACATCTGACAATATAATCAACAACATCTTTATTAATTCCTAACCAAAATAATTGACTTCTTATTATTGCAATTGTTTTCTGGTAACTAGGATGTCTGACATACGAAACATTATGCACTTCTTTTAACACCAAATTCCTAAGTTCTCTAGAACTAGGAATATAAATTCTATTTTTATGCATAAGAAATCCATGTTCTTTAATATCATACCCTCTTGTGTTATACAATCTCTTGTTCTAAACTCTCTTTTACTTGTAGATAATGTTGGTCTGTAACACCAACATTTAAAATTATTCGCTTTAAATCTAATTGATGCATACTAATGGTTGTAGCATGCATGATATGTACCCTTCTACTGAGTGCATCAACAACTTTATTTTTTTTGCCTTTGATATGCTTGATGTCAAAATTGTATTCACTTAAAAATTTCATCCATCTTGTCTTCCTGGAATTCAAATTTGGTTGTTCAAAAAGATATTCCAGACCACTATGGTTTGTCCTTAGTTCAAATATATTTCCCATGAGATAATGCCTCCACATATTCAATGCATGAACTATGGAATCAACCTCCAAATCATGTGTGGCATAATTCCTCTCATGTTCTTTAATATTTTTGGACTCATAAATAATGGCATTCCCATTTTGAGTGAGGCCTCCACCAATTCCTTTTTTGCATGCATTTGTACATACTACATAATTCTCTTTTGGGTCTAAAATATTTAAAATGGGTGCACTAGTAATTAATTTTTCAACAAATTAAAA
The DNA here is from genome assembly GCA_010110895.2 of Picea sitchensis. NCBI lineage: Eukaryota > Viridiplantae > Streptophyta > Pinopsida > Pinales > Pinaceae > Picea > Picea sitchensis. Next base: position 58,905 of record SNQJ01S0000946.1, read on the forward strand.
TTATCTTCACACTTTGTTGTTGTTAGGATCCGATCCTAACCCCTCTTCATGGTCCATTAGTTAGTAGGGTATGTTTTCTATGTAATAAAGGCCAACATTAGTTATTAAGGCCTAATAAATAAAGGAGAATAAGTCAATGTAAGAAGACCTAATAGAAGCTTCCGCTTCTAGAAAGATCTTCCTCTAGAAGTTTCCTTAGAAGGTAGAATTAGTATAAAAAATAATAGGGGGTATTGGATATCTTTTCTTGGAGATTATTGTAATAGAGCTATGCTCTGCTAGAGTTTTCCCCCTCGAAGAGGCAAGTGAACATTGTTATCTTAATAAAGGTGCTCTTTATGGTGTTATCCTGGCACTGGTGTTATCTTAATAATCATGTTGTTTCATTATTTCCAGCTAAATATTTTGGTTATGCATATCATATTTCATTGGGTATATTGCACGTGGTATCAGAGCTCCTTCCTGGATAGAACTTGTGGGGTAATTTTTTTTCTTTAGAGTAGAGACGTATTTAGACATATTTAATCTACAAAGATCTTTCGTTTCATGCACAAACTCGTGTTCGGGGAATCATACACGCAGGAAATACAAGTGGTACTTAAATGCACATTGTTGTCCACCCTTGTAACCCCTATTGGTACCCCTTCGAGTGTTAGTGCATCAGACAACACTTATATACAGATCAACCTAGATATCTTGAAGCCCTTCGTAGATAAACCGATTGTTCGCCTGACTGCTATAGTGTCACCAATAAAAACACTCGGGAAGATACTCTATGTACTTGGGTAATTGGTTAGTACGTCTAAGGGTATGGTCTATCCACCTTAGTTGGTTCCCTGAGATATTGGGTCGAGTATTACTGTTCAACCCAACACATATATAATAGAGCTATAGCATAGAGCAAACCCTTTCCTGTATATACACTGTAAACCCTAACCCTTGGGATGAAAACAACTGATCTATTGCAATGAAACTTGGCCCTTGCTAAATTTTTCATTGCAGAAACACTTCCTACAAACATTTTGTATTATTGATAGTTTGAGAATTTTTCCACTGTAGAAGTATTCAAGGAAGATTATAACTTCGTAGGAGTAAAAAAGAATATAAACAATTTGTGTCTTTACCACACCCTTATTTGTGACCTAATCCATTGTATCCCTCTCTTCATTTTGCTCGTAGTGGTACACTTCACTTTTAAGCCCATTTTTCCCCCGCAGTCCCAACCCTTTCTAGGACACCCTTATTTTCCATCTATCCTATTAGACTCCTCTCTTTGTCTTGATCACCTTGGTACCTTTCAATTTTTGTGGCCCCTATTTATGTCTTGACACCTAGTCTACTACCTAAGTCGTTACCATGCCAGCCACCCATGCTCAGACCCAAGAATATTGGGATTCTAGGTTGTCCCTCTTAGAAGAGGAAGTGGAATCCCTCCTTACTTCCATATGCGTTGAAGTCAAAGAGTCCCTACACATAAAAGTCCAAGTATCCATCCATGCTGCCATGCAACAATTCATGAAAGGTAAGAAGGTGGATCCCAATGCAGAAGACCACCAACATTCCCATAATGAGCATACACATTTGTCCCACTCCCCTTGGGTTTCTCCAAACTCTCGGAATAAGGTGCCCAAAGTTGACATGCATAAATTTGATGGATCCAACCTAACAGTGTGGGTTTATCAAATGGAACAATACTTCTCCCTCCATAATATTTGGTATGATGAGACCAAAATCCATGTAGGGGTTTTTTACCTGGATCAATACCGATGGTAGTGGTGGCAGTGGCATAAGAAATGTTATCCATGCATACCCACTTGAAACATGTTCACTAAAGAAGTTTGTGCCTGATTTGATAGTGAATCACATTTTTTGGGACGACTCACCAGGCTATGCCAAACTGGATCAGTCACATATTTCATAAGGACATTTCAATAGTTGGCTATCAGGACTGAGGGCTTATATGATGCATTTTTATTAGTGGCTTAAAGGAATCCATCTGGGATCATTTCATCATGCATCATCCTACTACCTAGTTGCAAGTATATTGATTAGAACTGGAAGAAAAGACCATCCTTTAATACCTTCCCATGAAGGATACATTCCTCAATCGTCCTCACACTGGAGCTCATCCTACTCTGACACAAAACTTGAAGGTTCAAAAGGTTTCTCTAGCAGAAATGGCAGAACGTCGTAAGAAAGGAATTTTCTACTATTGTGATGAAAATTATTCATGAGGACATAAATGTAGAGAAAAAAAGTTCTTCCATATTGATGCATCAAATTCCTCTCCCTATGAAGGCATCCCATCATATGAGGATCCTAACCGAGAGGAGGCTCAACCAAGTGATCACGCCGAAGCTTTAGTTGTAACCCCTACAAAACCAAAGGAACATGTCATATCTCTCCATGCCCTCTCAAGTATTTCGACCCCATAGACATTGAATATCAAGGGATACACCTAACATAGGTCGGTTTTGGTGTTGATTGATAGCAGTAAAACCCATAATTTTATTCATCGTAGGCTCGTTGAGGAGATCCATTGCTATGTCTTCTTTGTTTCTAATTTTCAAATCCTCATCATTAATAGTGGTACTATGATGTGTGGGGGCCATTGTGAGAATGTCAAACTCCAAATGGGTGATTATCATTTGAAAACCCACATGTTCTCTATTGCCATGGGTAGTTGTGATATTGTATTAGGAGTGGAATGGATTTGCACTATAGAACCAATCACAATGCATTATAAACAATTATATATGATATTCTCCCAAGACACTCACACCTACACCCTCTGAGGTCTCCAAGGAGGCTCCCTTGAAATCATCATCTCTCACAGGATGGAAAAAATATTGAAGAAAGTCCACCATGGTGTGATTGATCAATTTCATGCCATCCAAGTCACTGAGCAAGCCTCTAGGGAAGTTCCTCTTAGCATGCAACTCATCTTGGACAAGTACCCCGAGGTATTTGAGTTTCCCACAGGCTTACCTTCCTCTAGGGGTGATAATTATCACAACATCCCTCTCCTTCCGAGAATTCAACCCCCCAATGTACGTCCCCATAGATATCCATTTGTTGAGAAAAATGAGATAGAAAATATGGTACAGGAATAACTGGAGGCATGGGTAATTCTCCCTAGTACCAACCCATATTCTTAACCAGTGGTGAGGGTCTTAAATAAAGAAGGTACTTGGCGCATGTGTCCTGATTTTCGTTCCCTAAATAAATTGACCATCAAATATAAGTTTCCCATTCTTTTCATCGACGATCTGTTGGATGAAATCCAAGGTGCCTATGTCTTCACCAAATTAGACCTTTGTTCTGTCTATCACCAGATATGGATGAAGGAGGAAGATATTCTGAATATTGATTTCAAAACACATGAAGGACATTATGAATTATTGGTCATGCCTTTTGGCCTTTGCAATTCCCCATCCACCTTCCAAAATATCATGAATAAAATATTGAAACCTTACCTTCATAATTTTATCATGGTTTTCTTTGATGACATCGTCATTTACAACCACACTTGGGATAGCCAACTTCTTCATGTGGAAAATGTCCTTCACTTGCTGCAGGCCAACCAATTTTTTGTCAAAAATACCAAATGTTACTTTGGAACCAGCGAAGTGGAATACTTGGGACACATTGTGGGTTGAGAAGGGGTAAAAGTGGACCCAAAAAAGACACAATCTATGCAGCAGTGGTCGCAACCCATGAACTTAAAGTGCCTAAGGGGTTTTCTAGGTCTCATAGGATATTACAGGAAATTTGTTCACCATTATGAAAAAAATTCTAAGCCATTAATCGACCTTCTTAAGAAGAAAGAATTTCATTAGACACTTGTTGCTGAGAAAGCCTTCACAAAGTTAAATAAGGTCATTTGCACTATCCTTTTCTAGAAGCTCTTGACATCAACAAAACCTTTATGGTGGAATTAGATGCTTTTGGCACTGGTACAAGCACAATGCTCAAACAATATGGTTGACCTTTGGCCTTTACTAGAAAATCATTGAGTGGTCACAATTTGGGCAGATCTGCGTATGAAAAACAAATGATGGACATTCTCCATGTAGTACATGTTATCAAGATAATAATTTTCAGATAGGATCCAAGTTTCATATTTAGCGGGGGACTAAAGAAACATAGAGATATGGTGCGATTTGGAGGACTGAGCTACATCTGGTGGAAAAGGGCCAATATAGAAGAGGTAGAAAAGGAGGGGCCTGGTGTACCGTAGATCTTGAAACATTCCAGACCAACAGCTAGGACCCATATCGGGCGATGAAGTAGCATGGAGGATAATTGTTCGAGGGCGAGCTAGGGAAAATACCACAGTTTCATTCCATGGATGCATGGTGCCCTCAGAGGCACATCGGGGCGAAAAGAAGGTAAGCGTGAAACCACAAAACCATACCTCAATGCCACATGTTAAAATGCCATTTGAATATGTCAAATCAACAATTCGTGTAGGGAAAGGTGATGATTGGTCAAATCACCTCATGCCACTCATTCAAGAACTTTACGTCCATGCAATGTTAGGTAAGCGTCACCAGATAACTAACTCAAAGGCTCATCATTCGAAATAGATTGGCCAAACATGATAAACCAACATACTTGTAGGTACTCTTGTGAGCAATTCATGATTAAAACTCAATGACTATCGCTCTTCAAAATATGGATGGCATTATTGTGCTTCAAGCAATCAACGCTTCATTCATAAGGAGTAATCTCAAACTGGATCAACTTTCTAATTTCTGTGAAGTTAAGGAAGAAAAAATCATGTTTTTTGCAAAACTGCGAGACATGGACAAAGCCGATCAAACAACATCCAGTGAACTAGGATTTTCAACCAATATGGAAAATTCATCAGTGAATAAGAAAGAGAGTTTGGTTACATAGATATTGGTGGCAACAAAATTCCATACAAATCCTTCAACAAAACCAAAACTGGACAAAGAGATCAGATTAAATCCCATCATGAGAGATATAATCATCAACAGACATGTGGATGGGTGCTACAAACGAGAAGTAAAGAGGAAGTGGAGCAAGTGGCAGAAGACAGGAATCAGAGCTGAGGCGATCAAGAGCATTGGGGAAAATCAACCAATGTGGCTGAGAACTCTAAAGGAAGAAGTCGTCAATCTAGAATAATTTCTCAGGTTAAATTGAGTACGTTTCAGAAAATTTTGGACATATGGCATTCAATAAAAAAGCCTCAGATATGTCAATCCTGTTTATAACGCTCCCTATGAAGTAGGAGAATAGTTGTTATGCATTACTCATTTTTTGTAACCGATCTCTATCTTTAGACTGTGAGGAAGTTTTGTTATTTTGAGTCCCGCATGTAAATTTTATACATATATCATTCCAAGGATAAAGAAATAAAGGAGGGAAGAGGGGCCTGACCTCGAAGCAGGAAGACTTTGTAAAATCATGGAGATAAACTGAATATACATTGGAGAAAGCAATTTTTGGAATGTTTATGAAAAGATTCTAATTGGCTATGATATGAGTTCTGCTTTCTTTCATTGTATGTATTTCCTGTGATCTTTATTCCATTTACATTTTCTTTTGTTTAATTTGGAGAGTTAAAGGCCCATAATTCATCTTAAGATGCTCTTGGTTTAGCAATATGAACTATGTGTATTTCTTCCTAACTAATTCAGAATTCATTTTAATATGCTCTGATGCAGTGATGTGTTTTCATGTTTCCTCTTTCACCATGCAAATTTCAATTTAAACTCCAACTCATTGCCTCATTTATCCTTTTTCCTCTTGATAGTTCAAATGATTTGTTACTTCCTTATTCATTTCTGACTCCATAGCCCAAATGTCACTCCCATTTCTTCAGTAACTTTATAAAAAACCCCAACATAAACCAAATCTAGCCATTATTTACCAAAGAAATACCCAGTGACATGAGAGAGCCCTCTCTGAGTTAAGCAGGCTAGTGCTTCAACTCTAAAGTAGGTTGAAATAGTTACCTCCATCGTTTTTCTATTCAGTCGAACAAAATGTACAGAGTGCTAACATTATGGCGCCGCTGCCGGGGAAAAAATTGAAAGATCTTCCCTAAGAAAGAAAGAGATGGTTGATATCTTAGGTATGAGATCAATAGACACTTAGGAACCATATTGGTTGTATTCCTTCTCTGGCAACTCCACACATCGAAAATCGGTTTGAATGTGATTCCACTGGTAGAAGAATCCAAAAATTTGAATTTTCAATGGTGACTCCACTCTCAATGCAAAATCCAGCTTCCAAAATAATATTGGCAACTCCACTCAAGATTCAAATGTAATTCAGAGAATCCACCAGAAGATGAGACCCCTTGACAGAGGTATGAAAAATCATTATGGAAGAAAACAAGTACTTAAAATTGGATTTTTTCCAAGACATTTTATTGTTTGTTATAAGCTTCCTTTGGTCGTTTCCTAAACATGTTAGACAAATTTTCCTTTACCGATTGCATGAAATTATATATTATCCTCTTAAAGGTATACATATATCTCCTTAGTTTATCACTGATTTGATAAAAATATCCCATCTAAGCCATGTGATAACCATGACCAATTTGCTAAGCCCCATGAAGCCAAGGCTGATATTGCACCTCTTGTACTTCATCCAACATCCTCCAAGACTCAGTATAGATATAGACCCTTGAAGCTACCCCAAATCCTTCATGATTTTCCTCCAAAGTACTATAAGTATCTACCTGTGTTTGATGGGGAACCTAATGCCATCTCAGCTGAAAAACACATCCAAGGGTTTGAGAATTTTATAGATTTGTTTGAGATTGACCATGATGATGTTTGTATGAGGGCCGTCTCTCAATCCTTGAAAGGGGACACCAAAGATTGGTTTAAATATTTTCAACCAGAGATAATTAGCTCATGGGAGGAATTGAAGAATGTCTTTTCGAAGTTTTTGGGCAAGAATAAATCTTTGGATTTACAACTTAGAGAGTTCTATGCCTTAAAAAAGAAGAGAAATGAAATCATTTATATATTCAGTAGAAGGTTTTCCAGTATCTATTACGAATTTCCCAAATAAATTCAACCCACTGAAGTTGCTTCCATGCTCCATTATGCAACTACTCTTCATCCAGATTTGTCTTTCCTCCTGATGGAAATAAGACCTAAGTCCTTGCAACAAATGTTCAATGATGCCCAGGATATTCAACACAATATCCAAGCATGTGAATGTAGCCTAAATGAGGGGTTTGATATTCAAGAATATGAGAGCGAATATGAACAAGAAAAGATTGATTGGAATATTGAACATCAAGTTGATAATATCATAGCTTCTCTTGAAGTTTTAAATGCTCATGGTTTTGCAAAAGATTATATTCCACTTTTTGAAAAGGGAGGTGCCATTTTAACTCCTGATCCATTTAAGGATAAGTAGAGGACTGATTGTTTTATGTATTCATTTATAGACAATCAAGAAGATGAAGTTGCACATCAGCCTGTTGAAAAGCAAGTTGATGTTCCAAGTTTTTCCTTGTTGGATGATATTGCATATGTTGTTGATTTGCCTATATATGATAGATATAATGATGATTGTGATGTTGACTTCCTGAAACAACTAGTTGTATGTTCTCTATCAGAAAACGTTCCTTTTCAGCAGTGTAATGAGAGAAATCGGCCTACATATCACAATTACAATGTAGAAAGTATGGAATCAGCTGAAGGGAATTCTTTGCCTTTACGCTTTTGTTCATTTAAATTGTTGAAAGAAAATTCTAAGATCATCATTGAAGAAAATGAATGTGTGTTGATGCCAAATCACACTAATTCACTGGAACAAATTGACAATATATTGCAACAATCTTCTCATGTGTTTGATGACCCTGTTACTGGTTATGTAGAAGATCTTGTCAGTTCAAAATTGCAGCCTTTGGTCGAAGATATATCTGAAAATGAGTGTGTTCAACAATCCAAAGGAATTGACAACAGTGAAGAAAATGAAGGAGGTTTTGAATCAGGTGAAAGAACCATGCCATTATGTTTTTCTTCTTTCAAATTGATGAAGAAAAATGTTTATAATGTTTCAAATCAGAAAGCCTCCAGGCATGATGTTGAAAATGAAGAAAACAGTGGACTTACAAATGAAAACTATATTCCTTTATGTTTTTCTTCCTTTGAATGATTGAAAGAAAATCATGATATAACAAAAGAAACAGGGAAGTCTGACTGCATTCACAGTGGCACTGTTTTACATGAGGAAATTGTTATAAGTAAGGAATACCAACAACATTCATATGCATTAAATGATCATGTAGCTGATTACTTGAAAGAATATTCCAATTCAGAGTTGCAACCTATGCTTAACTACCAAATTGAAAAAGAAGAATAAGTTGATCAAGAAATTGTTGTTAAAGGCTATTTTCCTTCTCCTGAAATTAATATAGATATTCAACAATATTTCCAACAAGGAAAAGTGTTTCAATGTTGTCTTTCTTACCCTAAAAATGACGTGATGGTCCATTTTCTAAGTGGCCTAGACATGGATGAGGATTCTAAAACTGCATCTATGGAGAATCCAAGCAACGAAAAATAAAATGACTTAGAGTTTCAGGAAAGCAACAAAACAACGTATTCCATTTCTCAATCAGAAATACAGAATGATAATGAAAAGGATGATGCACATGATATGGTTGTCATATTTGAAGATGTTTGAGAATCTATGAATGTTTTTGTTGATATGTATGGAACAGTAGACACACCTATTACTGTCATTTCATTCGAAAATATTCCCAAGATTGAAGAAATGAAGCAAGAGAAAAAAACACTTGTGAAGGAAGCTTGTTTTTTTGTCTTAGCTCCTGAAAAGGAAACATTCTTTCAAGTGTTTCATGATCCCATGGCACGTTATATGGAAAAAATTTATAATCAAGATCTACAAAGGATAATGAGTTGCAAGCTTCAGGATAAAGGGAGTGACGAATTGGTGTATGTATTAAATATGGGTCGCTTTACACCAGACGATGTTCTTCATCCATGGTTGTCTTATGTTTCAAGAAACTATTACTTCCAGACTTCTCGGAAAACCTGTTAGTCTCTCGATGGAAATCAATAGGTTAAATCGCATAAAAACAAGAATGTGGTGGAAGGGGTGAAACAAGATAGTTGTTTTGTGCATGTTTTAGAAGATCCATTTGTAGTTTTATTGGAGGAAGTAAACACTCCAAATGTTCTTTATTTATTGAGATTTGGATTTATGGATGGAGTTTTGAATGAATTATCAACAAAAAGGCTTTGGAACAAGTGACTGCAAAGAAAACAAACAGTGGATAAAATGTTGTCATGGCTGCATTGACATTATGATTTTTCTTGATTGGCAACTCGTTTCAGTAGTTAGGGTATGTAGGAGTGTGTGAATAAGCTTGTTGGTCAAGCATTTTTCATTTTGGATTTCGAGTAGTATGTATAGTTAGATTTTAGTGGTGTATTCGATGATCAATATCTTCTTAAGAATAGTGTGCAAAGTTTGGTTTTCAGTTGACGATGGTGATAGGTCGGAGCAGGGTACACACACATTCTTTGGGAACAACCCAATGGGTAGGCACTTGGTCTACATTTCTTTGCTACCTCACAGGGAGGATAGCATCCCCAGTTGGAGCCTATGTTAACACCATAACAATTTTCAGATAGGATACAAGTTTCAGATTTAGCAGGGGACTAAAGTAGCATATAGATATGGCACGATTTGGAGGACTAGGCTACATATAGCGAAAAAGGGCCAATATAGAGGAGGCACAAAAGGAGGGGCCCAATGGACCGTAGATCTTGAAATATTCTAGATCAACGGCTAGGATGCATATTGGACAATGAAGTAGCGTGGAGGATATTGTTTCAAGGGCGGGCTGGGGAAAATACCACAGTTTCATTCCATGGACGCATGGCACCCTCAGAGGAACATTGGGGAGAAAAGAGGGTAAGAGTGAAACCGCTCAACCACACCCCGATGCCACATGTTCAAATTCCATTCGAATATGTCAAATCAATAAGTCGTGTATGGAAAGGTGACAGTCGATTAAATCACCTCACGCCACTGATTCAGGTACTTTACATTTGTGCGATGCTAGGTAATCTCGCCAGATAACTAACTCAAAGGCTCATCATTCAAAATAGATTGGACAAATGTGATAAACCAACGTACCTGTAGGTACTCTTGTCAGCAATTCATGATTAAAACTCAATGACTATCTCTCTTCAAAATATGGATGGCCTTATTCTTCTCTAGGCAATCAACGCTTCATTCGTAAGTAGAGTAATCTCAAATTGGATCAACTTCCTAATTTTTGTGAAGTTAAGGAAGACAAAATCATTTTTTTCTACAAAACTTGGAGACATGTACAAATTCGATCAAACAACATCCAGTGAACCAGGATTTTCAACAAATATGGTGAATTCATCAGTGACTAAGAAAGAGAGGTTGGTTGCACAGATATTGGCAACAAAATTCCATACAGATCCTGCAACAGAACCAAAAGAAGACAAAGATATCAGATTAAATCCCATCATGAGATATTTAATCATCAACGGACACGCGAATGGGCACTACAAATGAGAAGTAAAGAGGAAGAAGAGCAAGCGGTAGAAGACAAGAATAAGAGCTGAGGCGATCGAGAGCATTGGGGAAAACCAACTAGTCTGGTTAAGCACTCTAAAGAGAGAAATTGCCAATCTGGAATAAGTTCTCAGGTTAAATTGAGCACGTAAATTTTGGACATATGGCATTCAATAAAAAAGCCTCATATATGTTAGTCATGTTTATAATGCTCCCTATGAAGTAGGAGAATATTTGTTATGCGTTACTCATTTTTTGTAACCGATCTCTATCTTTAGACTGTGAGGAAGTTGAGTTGTTTTGAGGCTTGCATGTAAATTTTCTATATATATCATTCCAAGGATAAATAAAGAAAGGAGGGAAGAGGGACCTACCCTCAAAGTGGAAAGACTTTGTAAAATCATGGAGATAAACTGAATATACAGTGCAAAAAGCAATTTTTGGAATGTTTATGAAAAGATTCTAATTGGCTATGATATGAGTTCTATTTTCTTTCATTGTATGTATTTCCTGTGATCTTTATTCCATTTACATTTTCTTTTGTTTAGTTTGGAGAGTTAAAGGCCTAGAATTCATCTTATGATTCTCTTGGTTTAGCAATCTGAATTGTGTGTATTTCTTCCTAACTAATTCAAAATTCATTTTAATATGCTCTGATGTAGTTATGTGTTTTCCTTTTTCCTCTTTCACCATGAAAAATTTAATTTAAACTTAGACTCAATGCCTCATTTATCATTTTTTCTCTTGATGGTTCAAATTATTTGTTACCGCATTATTCATTTCTAACTCCATAGCCCAAATTTCACCCCCATTTCTTCAACAACTTTATAAAAACCCCCAACATAAACCAAATCTAGCCACTATTTACCAAAGAAATACCTAGTGACATGACAGAGTCCTCTCTGAGTTGAGCATGCTAGTGATTCAGCTCTAAAGTAGGTTGAAATAGTTACCCCTATCATTTGTCTATTCAGTTGGACAAAATTTACAGAGTGATAACAGTACACACATGGTGACCATATCTTTTGGGATGTCATTTTCATATCAAAACAAATCACCATAGTCTAAAGTATTTTTTGGAGTAGTGGTTATCCTCTAAAAAATAAAACAAGTGGTTGAAGAAAATGTTGGGTTATGATTATGAAATCATATATAAAAGGGGAAAATACAATATCGACACTGATGCATTGTTAAGACAACATGAGGAGGACGACTCCATCTTTTCCTTATCCTTATCAGTCCCTGATTAGATTGAATAAGTACACCAATAGTTTCTAACACTCCCGACTATCTCCAGGATAATTTAGCGCCTTCAGGAGGATCCTAATCCTCCCATAGGCTACACTTGGCAGGATAATATTTTCACATATAAGGATTTCCAGGTTCTATAGCCTTCTTCCACACTCAAGCCAAGGCTCTTAAATGAGTTGTACTCATAATCTATTGCAGGTCACTCGAGCTTCCAAACAACCTATAATTTTTCTGGGCATGTATGAAAAAGGATATCCTTCACTTTTTCACTGAATGTGAGGTGTGCTAGCGTAATATGGTGAAACTATCAAGTCTTCAGGAGCCCTGCAATCCCTACCCATTCCAAATTCTATGTGGAAAAACATCTCCATGGACTTTATAGTGGGCCTTCCTAAATCTAGGAACAAGTACATCATCATGGTCGTGGTTTATTTCCTCTCCAAGTATTCTAATTTTTGTGCCTTACCCCACCCTTTCACAACGACACTTGTAGCACACGTTTTCCTTGATCATATTTCAATTTACATGGAATTCCCACCTCTATTGTAGTTGATCATGACCCAACTTTCACCATCACATTTTGGAAAGAGCTGTGTAAATTGCAGGGCACCCAACTGAACCTAAGTACAACCTACCACCCCTAGTTTGATGGCCAAACGTAATGGTCAACAAATGTTTGGAAACCTACTTACAGTTTTTTTCTTCGAACAAACAACACTAGTGGGTGCAATGGCTCCCCTTGGCATATTGGTGGTGCAATACTTCCTATCATATGACCACTAAAATGACCCCATATGAAGAAGTGTATGGCCAATCCCCACCTACATTCACTACCTATATTCCAAGCACATCAAAGTTCTAATCTATTGATACAATGTTGGAAGGTTGAACAACCACCCTAGCAACTCTGAAGGATAACCTCCACATGGCCCAAAATCACCTGAAGCAATAGGCAGACCAACATCGTTCATAAAGGGTTTTTCAAGAAGGTGATCAGTGTTTCTCAAGCTCCAAACTTACAAACAAACATCTCTCAAAGCCGAGGGACATCACAAGTTGGAACCCAGGTTTTATGGGCCTTACCATATTATCAAGCGTATTGGTTCAGTGGCCTACAAATTGGCCCTTCCAGCTACTTCCAAAGTCTATTATGTGTTCCATGTTTCCTCTCTAAAGAAAGTGGTGGGACAAAATTGCAGGGTCCAAACCATCTTTCCGGAATTATATGAAGAAGGCTCTCATCAAGGAAGTGTTGATCAAGTGGAAGGACACATCACTAGAGGATGTGAATTAGGAACCATCGACCATACTCCAACATTTTCCACACCTTTAGCCTTGAGGAAAAGGCTACTTTTGAAGTGGGAGGGAATGTTAGGATCTGATCCTAACCCCTATTATGGGTCATTAGTTAGTAGGATATTTTTCTATGTATTAAAGGCCAAAATTAATTAATAAGGCCTAATAAATAAAGGATAATAAGTCAATGTAAGAAGACCTAATAGAAGCTTTCACTTCTATAAAGATATTCCTCTAGAAGTTTCCTTAGAAGGTATAATTGGTATAAATAAGAGTAGCGAGTATTGGGTATTTTGTCTTTGATATTATTGTAATAGAGTTCTTCTCAGTTGGATGTTTCCCCATCGAAGAGGCAAGTGAACATTGTTATCTTAATAAAGGTGATCTTTCTGGTGTTATTATGGTATTGATCTAGCTACAATCTTGTTGTTTCATTACTTCTTGCTAAATATTTATGTTCTTCATATCATATTTCATCAAGTATATTTTAGTTATCCATTTAGTCTTAATTCCCCTTTTTTGCAAAGAAGTGATGGGATGAGCAGTCTTAGAGAACCCTGATATAAATCTCCTATAGTAGCTAACTGATCCCATAAAATATCTTATTTTTGAAACATTCCTAGGTGTTTTCCATCCTCTAATGGGTTCAATATTCTTTGGATCCACTGCTATACCTTCCTCTGAAATAATGTGTCCCAAATAATGGATTTGTTCTTGGTAAAAATAACAGTTACTAATCTTGGCATATGTATGTTGTTCCCTTAGTAATTTTAACACAAACCTCAAGTAATGTTCATGATCTTCCTCGAACTTAGAATAAAAAAATATTTCATCCAAAAACACAATGACAAACTTATACAAATAATTTCTTAATATTCCATTCATTAAGCACATTAAGACAATTGGTGCATTGGTCAGTACAAATGGCACCACCACAAATTTATAATGTCCATACCTGGTTCTAAAAGTTGTCTTATTGATGTCTTCTTCCATGATTCTTACCTAATGGTATCTTGATCTCAATTCTATCTTTCAAAATATATTTTCTCCTCTTAGTTGATCAAGTAGGTCATCAATTCTGGGTAGAGGGTATTTGTTCTTCATCGTGGATTTATTTAGTTGTCTAAAGTCAATGCACAACCTCAATGTTCCATCCTTAATTTTGAAAAAGAGTATTGATGCTCCCCAAGGTGAAACAGTTGGACACATGTATCCTTTGTTCAACAATTCTTTCAATTGCATTTGTAATTATTTTAATTCTAGTGTACTTATTATGTATGGTGTTTTGATAGTGGGGCATCGCCTAGTACTAAATCAATAGAGAAATACATTTCCCTCTTTGGTGGGAATCTTGTTATTTCTTGGAATACATATTCAAACTCTTGCAATACTAAAAAAATTTCAAGGCTTGGCCCTTTTGTCTTTTCTGCCTCCTCCAAATGAGATGCATACAATTGACATCCTTTCCTGAAACCTCTATTTATTTGTAAGGATGAAATATCCCTTATATAAAAGTGTCTTGGAATTCCTTTCATAATGATATGTTTTCCTTCTTCATCAAGACATGTAAAAGTCTCGTTATGACAATCCAGGATAGCATGGTGCTTTTCCAACCAATACATTCCAATTAGGATATCATAATATCCTAATGGTATGATATTTATATCAACATTAATACTCAATTCATTCAGATTTATTGGACAACTTCTAACAACCTCATTGATCCTTATTTTGGTTCCAGTAGTTAGCTGAACAGAACTTGATTTCTCAAGCTTATTTTTCTCCAAATGTAATCTATCCACTATTTTAGGATCAATGTAACAATGAATTTCTCCTGAATCAATTAAAATAGAAATAGGCTGATTAATGATCTTACCTTCCACCTCGATCATATTGGATTGGTACTATGATTTTTGATCTTCTAAGACTGCATATATTCTTCCCATGTCTTCTAATTTTGTAGCCTCTTGGATGTTGTGCATGGTCTTCATTTTTTCTTCTCTATGAGGAAAATCCTTTTACATGTGATCTTCTTTGCATCCCCAACATTTGATTGGTGGTATTCCCATTTTTCCCAAGGATTCTTCTCTCTTTGATTCATTCTTAGTAGATTGATATTGCTGATTTTTAATAGGACTATTTATATTGAAAGGATGTTTAAATCCCTTCCTCCTTTGATTAGATTTCTCTTTGTTCTTATCCTTCCAATATTTCTGCAAGGATTATTTTACCTTGTCTTGATCATACATGTACTTAGCCTTCCTAATGGTCTCTGTCAAAGTCATAGTATCATTATATTGAATTTTCTCTTTATAAAATGATGGCATCCCACTCAAAAATATATGTATCTTTACCTTGTCATCCTTTATAAATACCACATACTTCAACTATCCCAAGAAATTATTTTCATATTCTTCCATGGTCATGCTTTCCCAAGATGAGTTCAAATAACTCCCATATCTTATTTTCATAGAAATTCTATGAAATATACTCCTTCTGAAAGTGTCTCTTGAATTGCTTCGAATTGATCCTACTCTCATTAATGTGTTCAAGTTGCTTCGACTGATCCCACCACATAACAATTTCAACATGCAAATGGTATGTGCCAATTGTAGCTTCTAGGTTATATGAATAGTTATGCAACTGAAAATACTTACTATTTCCAAGAAATCATTTTTCAACATCAGATTCCCTTTATCTTTCACCATCAAAGCCTGGTGGTTTGATTTTCCTTAGCTCTCCTTCCAAACTACTGAATTCATGTCTTCTTTTTTGGTGCCTAATAGGAGACACTTTTGGCCTGCTTATGGAGTCTTCAAAAGCATAAATTTTCCTTGTTAAATAATGAGGTGAGTGATGCCTATGATTTATACTGGAACTTCTTGAATTACTATTTCTTATGTGGTTATCTATTATGTCATGATATATTCCCTCTTCCTCTTGTCTTGATTCTGATCCGTTCATTGCTTACCTATGCAATTGATTTAGGCTTTGCATTACATGATCATTTATTTGGTTTTTTTCTCTCATAAACCTCTCATTGTATTCTTTGTAGATTTTCACTTATATTCTTAGGATTCTCATAGTCTCTATTAATGTTTCTTGTTCTCCTTTTCTCCTGTGCCCATTTGATTATTTCTCTCCATTACCAACACTGATATTTTGAATTCTTTATCATGACTGAAGGCTCCCTCTCCTTCTTCCATGTCCCAAATATGCATTATTATCTTGAAATGATATGTTTATATCCCCTAATTCTTCAAAATGTGCAAGCAATCGTTTTTGTTAGAATTATGCATATCATAAAAAATTGTCAATTAATGCTACATGACATTTTTCTACTCAATTTATCAAGATTTATATCACAATTCTCCAAATTCTAAGAGTTCCAGTTTATTCTCCTTTGAATTGTATTTCCAATGACTATACTCATGCCCCAATCTGATCTCTGAGCTTAAAGTTATGGCTTCCTAAAAAAAGAGACTTTCACCCCATTTGTGCATTTTCTCCATTGGTGTAATTTTATTAAAATGCCAACTTCAGTCAACTTCAAAAGAAAATGTATAAGGAAATAGAATTTTTTTTAATGAGGGACAGATAATATTAAAGAAAAGGAATTCATAACAACTCTAATATTTTCATTCTAATGCTCCGGTCAAAACTACAAAAATCTCGAAATGAAAACTTTGCCCCTTTTCACCCATTTTTCCAGACTTGGAATTTTTGGAAAAACTGGCTATCTCTCAATCTGTTCACTTCTAGAAACCTTTCAATAAACCATTTTTTTTTTTCTTAATGAGTACATAAAATTTCGAGTAAATAAATTTTCTAGTTTTGTGATCTGGGGTCACTTTTCCTCCGAAGAAAATTAGAAATCCCAAAAAAGTGGCTAGGAATGGTTGATTTTTGCCTATTTCAACATCTCCAATCCAATCCCCTTAGGATTTTTTCATTTCCTTCATGGTTATTTCTAGGTCTACTTTCCGAACTCTCTCCATGAATTTTGGCTTAGTATGTACCTCTCCCAATGATCTGAATCTAGATCTTTAAAAATCAATATTTTGCAATTTTTGACAAATCCAAGAAGAAATGGACAATGGTTGTCTTTGTCACTTTTGTATATCTCCTCTGTACAAAAAAACCCCATAAGTTTCATCCCAATCTGATGTAATTTTATCTAGTTATGGCCAAAATAATAAAATGGCTCTAGACCCGGTCTTGCCTATGTGCAATTTGCACCGTTGATCTCAAATTTAAAGAAATATGAATTGTTGATCTTCTTGGCCTTGAAAATATATGGCTAGACCTATAGAGGCCTGTCCGAACTTGTCTTCATTGGAATATTTCCTATGAAAAAAATTAAATCGTTGGGTACAAAGATCCTCCCGAAAATCACATTCCTAAGCATTATCAAACTCCTCCCATCAAAAACCCTCTGTTGAAACACAAATTTCCATGATCCTTTCCCCTTATGAAATCCAAGCTCTGATAACCTATCAGGCTCACTCTATTGTAATAACCCATTGGAAACCTTCCCAAACGATCCTTTCGAAGACTTGCACTCGAACGTTACGTGGCACTGACATATTCACCTACCCTTGCTGACATGTCATCTAACATGGAATGATGAAGTGGAAGATTACATGGTACTCTCCTTCAACATCATTCATTCCAAGGAAACATGCTCATTTGATAGATCAGACAGTTAGAAATCACTCCAATCAACAACCATGATCATCTCGGTTTCAAAAACCATGCATTGGTTACCTTAGTCAGACTAACTTCATTGAAAATTGTTTTGGACGAGATCTTCTGAAAATAATTTTTCAAAAGAACATCTCTTTGATATTTGATGGCTGAGAATGTCCCCGATTGATCCAACAAAACTCATTATTTCAGGCTTCCCTTCTTCGGACCTCAACTCGCACCCTATTTTAACACTTTTCTGAAACCTAACTTCTAATGAACAATTAGGATTGGCCCTTGATATAGTAAATGGTCCTCATTCATTTGGACTGCACCATCAGAATCAACATCATTCCTGAATACAAGTCTTTTCGAAAAATTCTTCCCGAAGGCCTTTCGGGAATGCCTTGCTCTGATCTTTTGCGATTGAATGTTGATTGTGGATCCTCAAGATTGAATTAATATAGGTCGACGATCCATGAAACTTCACAACCATCATGAACACATAGGAATTCAAAATCTAAGGCCAAATTTAATTTTTTGAATTGCAAATCGATGCCATGAATTAATTCTTCGACTAATCTAAAGCATTGAAACTCAAAATCTACTCAAAATTTGAGGACTTCACTTATGCTCCCCATTTTTATGGAATTTGTCACGGAACAAAATATGCACCACAAATTTGCTCAATTTTTACTAGATCCTGGTCCATACAATCTTAGTGTTGAACCTTGAGCTCTGATACTGATCTGTAATGTACCCAACCACCCACGGGATGGCCACACTACTCAAAAAATGCACTTCAAAATTGAAATAAAATTATGATAGAATTTAATTGACAAAGTAGCATGAAGGAATCACATGCAATAATCAATATTCATCCTACAACATAAAATAAATGAACAATATGCCATGCACAACAATAATCATCAAGCATGCATATTATAAATATGAATCTTAGAGATAATAATTTATACACAACAGAAATAAACATACAATCATAGAAACACATGAAAAAGAGCACTTGTATTTAATAAACCAATCACCAACTCGCTGCAGACAAAGGAAGTTCCACCCAACCATAGACATTGTTGTTCCAAATCGCAGCAGCAGGTCACCCCTGACCCAAGGATATGAATCCACAAGGATGGGATCATGAACAATGCTCATCTTACAAAACCAATCAACACTCAAGATATCATAGGTTTCTCAACGCACATCAATCCAAAGTCCACCATATCTCTTCTCTCCAGCATGTACTACCCAAAGACAATGAACCCCTTTCAATGCCACATAGTCCCTCAAGTTGTCCACTTCTTTCTGGGGCTCCAGTGCATTTGGTCAAGAATATCCATGCTGGAACTCTCAGGATTCACAACTGTGAATAAAATTTAGTACATGCCAATCCATTTCAGGCACACAAGCATCAATTCAGGGTTGGAATACACCAATAATTACTAGAGTAGGAAAAAAATGGCTCATTTCCCAACAATTTATTTTTATTTCCTAATATAAGATCAAGGATGAATGAGGAATAATTCGCGAAAGAGTGAATGGAAAGAGTGAACATAATGAAGAGTATGAACCCCCAAAAAACCCAAAGTTGGGTTTTATATTTCATTGAACATCAATAACCACATGGTCTCCTCTAATAAGCTCATGTAACCACTTCTCTCAACAAAAATAATTATGGGTAAATTAAATATAATAAAAATACTTATCCCCTTAAGCCCTCCTCTCTCCTAGAATCATATCCCCCTATAAATCTTGTCCTTGTTCATATTTCATCCAATGATGTCTTTTATTCTTAATAATGATGAAAACATTATTGTATTTCCTAGGAACTGCAACCTCTTTTAATTGTTTGGGTGCTCGAGCCTTTCATAAAATAAACAAAATACATTATTTAATTTGGGGACTCAAAACAAGGGCATTACACATATCGGATCAGGTTGGAAAGTGTAGTGTTGAGGGATCAATGGGACCGATTACCAATGTCTTGGTGATCTCGGTGGCTTGGTGAGAAATCTACACCAGATCGGGGAAAAACATTTGTGGGTGTAGAGTTAGAGGCATGGGGGATCGATAGCTTGATCCCCCTATGGTCCTGATATCCGGGGAATGCAGAACAAATCGACAAACAATATTGGATCCATATCATCTCAGATTGTTTTGATTTAATCCAAGGAGAAAAAATTGATGACTGAAGTTTGATCAAGCAACTAAATGGACGACTAAGAGATTTGAGGTCGTGTTTCTTATGTTTTGGTGGACAATGATAAAATCAATGGTCGATATCAAACCAAGGTTCAGATCGAACAACTGTCGAGTGTCAAATTTGTGGTGTGTGGTCTATGAGAAGATCCGACATGAAAAAAAATGAAGTTGTTTGAGACCATCTTCAAACGAGTGTTGCAACCTCTAGAATGTGGTGAGTACCTGCACAAGAGATATATCTAGCAGAAGAAGGAACATAGCTTGAAAAATAGAGAATATGAGAGAAAAATTGGAGAGAAAAGAATGAGAAAATGTATTAACCATATTCCACACTCAAAAGGTGAATAATTTACAATGGATATAGGGTACATGAGTAACTAATACACCATAATAGTGATCTAGATAGATTTAGACACTTACTGACAGACACTAGAGTGAACTGCCACCTAGTCCTAATTAATTGATCCATGGAATCATCGGTTAATTAAGTCACACATGTGGAAGTGAGAGAAACACATGCAATAGTTGGTTACAAAACTAACGTTTTCGTTCATGAGTGAATTCTACTAGTCTAATTGAGTGTAACTGAGTGTAACTAACTTTGAGATGAAGAGGAGTGCCCTATATTGTAGGGGAATATTCTCTAGAGAGAATATTCTCATCTAAGGAATCATTCTCAACATTGGACTATCAAACTTAGGAAAATAATTCTAGGTAAGTGTGTAATATCTCCAACACCCTCTCTGAACACTACTAGGGTGTACATGATGAATGGGTCTCGAAAACATAGGTCATGTTAGGTACCCATTGTAAAATGCATATAATAATGAGACACTGAAAAAATGAGGAAAGATGGAAAATCTCATGGGAAAACCCCCCCTCAAGGTACAATGCATAATAAAAAACAAAAAAATGAGAAGGAACAAAAAGTAGTTGATAACCAATTGTATCCTCCACTCCATGAAGACCTCACAACTGTGCAAGTTTGTTCTCATTGAATATTTTGTTGAATATGTAGATGTCTACACAAATACGATGAAGTATATGCACTGGTGATATGTCCACACATATCCACTTTCTCTTTTTAATGAAGAATATCCAAATGAAATTTCGATGAAACTTTGAAAATCATGCATTCGTTTATGGAAAAATGTTGAAATTTTGCTTATTTTAAAATGCCCATAAATTCACTTCCTGGACTCTGCTTCGAACAATGTTTTTATTTAAATTGGGTATTTTTTTTAGAAGAATTCAAATATCCAATTTATTTCTGTACATTATACTCATAAAATGTCACAATTGAATCTGATGTGTGCAAACCCCTTTTTGGATCTTGAGATACATGCATGGCGCATGCATGTGGCTCCTGAGATGCATGCACTACGCATGCAAAAGTGTCTGTATGTGAATCTTGAGATGCATGCATAATATATTCTGCGTGAAATCCATAAAAAATATATGAAATGGAGTAGACATCATCTGCAATTAATGGAACAAAAAAATGTGTAGATACCTGTGTAGAAGACCCTTCAAAGTAAGAGGTTTGATCTTCTGATGGATTCTCTTCTAGATCTATATTTTCAATCTCTTTCATGAAATATTCAAAGTATTCTTTATTCCCAAATAAAACTTATAATCTGGTCCTTAGTTCATTTGGAGTTCAATCTCATGATTCATCATATACTTGGTGGAGAATTTCATGAGAAATAGACCAGAAGATAGATCCTATGGCCATATCTTGTCTATTGAGAAAGTTATTTTTATCATCGATGGAATCATGCTCTACTTCAATTTCCATGGTTATTTGGTATAATCCTCTACTTCTGAGAAGAAGTAGAATCTTTGACTTCCACTCCAAATATTTATGTGGCGTTAGAACTGCATATGACGTAATTTCCATTATTCCCGCATTATTCAATCTTCAATACCTGCAAATAAAGTGTTGGTGTTCCTTTTTCCTATATTTTTGTGGGATTTGATACCATGTATAATCTGGCGAGTACCTGTATAAGAGATATAGCTAGTAGAGGAATGATAACAACTTGAAAAATAGAGAAGACAAGAGAAAAATTGGAGATAAAAGAATGAGAAAATGTATTAACGATATTCCACACCCAAACGGTGAATACTTTACAATAGATATAGCTACATAAGTAAATAATATGCCATAGTAGCGATCTAGAGAGATATAGACACTTCTTGATAGACACTGGATTGAACTGCCACCTAGTCCTAGTTAATTGATTCATACAATCATCAGTTAATTGAGTCACACATGTGGAAGTGAGAGAAACACATGCAATAGTTGGTGATAAAACTGAAGTTTCCATGCGTGAGTAACTTCCACTAGTCTAACTGAGTGTAACTGAATATGAAATGAATAGGATCACCCTATATTGTAGGGGAAAATTCTCAATAGAGAATAATCTCATATAAGGAAGCATTCTCAACATTGGACCCTCAAAGTTAGGAAAATAATTCTAAGTGAGTGTATAATATCTCCAACACAACCAGGATTTGAGGAATATCGAAAGGAATATGGAGTTGACCTGTTTAAGAACTATTTATTTTGATATGTGGAGAAATGTTTGAGTGTATGGGTTCTATTATCACTCCAAGAGTCTTTCCCTGACTGTAAAGGGAACAAGCTTGGTAACTTAATCAAATGTTTAAATAATGGTATAAATTGGATCAAGTTGAATAAATTGCTCATAAAATCACTCCCTCAGACACACATGAACATACTTAGAAAAGCAAGGCTTTCTACTACACTGTTCAGATAGTTTTAAAGGATATGATAGATGGAGAATGCTTGAAATACTAGTAGAATCATACAAACAACACTTTTGTATGAATGAATGGCCATCACAAGAAAAGACATGTAAATATTTGTCTACCAATGCAGAGATAAGAATGATAGTTATCCATCATTGATTAGGCGTAGATAAATGAATATAATTCATCCACAAGCATAGAATATGAAGAAAAATGAAAATTTGAACAACATAACGAAAGAATCTTATATTCTGATATATACTCAAAAGTATCTATTTACAAAGAGTCTAGAAAAATCCTCAAAGTTGAACCTCTTCAATCACCAGGACTGAAAACCCCCCCTGTCATTACAATCTCATGAAATATAAATATCTCTACAATAATCAATCTCAAGTAAAAAAAATTACAAATTTATAGGAAGAAATATTCTAAAAATAGAAAAAAGAAAGATAGCTTGAAAAGGCTTGAAACTTGAGAGAATAGGTGTTGAATTGTTGGATGCATCATGTATGACCATTGTACACTAAATATGCAATTGACTACCACATAATCTAGAACCGTCCCTTTGATTGCTTAACTGTATTCCAGGTATCGATGAAAAGCTGCCTCGAAATCTAGAAGTGATAAAAATAATACCCTGAAATTATGATGGGTACTTTGCCACTTGTATATTGGATGAAACAAAATGACTCAATATGATATTTAAAAAAATTAGTCAATTGATTTCGAGAACCTGTCCTTCAATCTTGACGTAGCTCACATACCTTTCCATTTGTCTTGAATAGTTTCAATCTACTAGTTGTGCTTAATATTTTTCCACATAAGATGTGGATCTCAATCATTTATCGGTGCTCCAATTTAATACTGCTAGTCTTTCCCCTAGGATCTCAAATCAATCTTCTTGCTTATTGGAAAAATGACAGGTCAAGAAGATTTCCAACCTCCTTACTAACGTACCCTACAAGAAGTGCATGTGCAATATAACATTCATTGTCAATGACACAATTTACAATACTGATTGCAAGAAAGACTCCAACAATCACATGAGTATCATTGTTACTAAAGTACTTGTCTATTTGTGTAAGGCCAGCATCGATATCTCAAAGAAGAATCAAAATCAAACTTACAACAACATTTGGCACTTGTATCCTTGGACTGCTTTTAACTTCTCAATATGAATTCTGAAATCAATTGAGAATCTATGTTTATGGAATGGATGACTTGCCTTTGTGTGTTAGAGTATGAGAAAATTTGGAGTTTGGAACAATTATCATTTGCATAATGGATGTCAGGAAATATGAGGCACAATGACTCCAGAGCATAAAGATCAAGTTGCATGATGCTATCCTCTGATTTGTAGCATTCATATGTGCCACCATTGACCTCAATAGGGGTATCCACAAGTCGGTATTTAACAACACCATCAACTAAGGGTTTAATGTCTATAAACGTAGACTCATTTTCATCATCATGTACAGATGAAATTTCTAGGTTTTCGTCTCATGAGTCCATGGGAAATGTTCCCCATCATATGAGTTGTTGCTATGGTCAGAGTCAAAATAACCTCCATGATAGGAAGAGTTCACTGGTTCCACATTTATTGCATCACCATAAGCAATGAACATTAAATTGCTCAACTCTGAATAGTTGTGACCACAATTCCCACAAGGTCATGATTTATACAAAGTTTTGCTGAAATTGTTGTGCTCAGAACATTAGACTGTGGATGAGTTTGAATTTCTTTGAAATGGAGCACCAACTTTTAAGAACTGAGATTCCCCATACTCCATATCATTGTAGCCATAGATTGGTTGATCTGATCTGCAGACATCCTCTAATCTATTTAGCCTCTTCATCGTAGGCCCTGGCAGCCTCCTCCACCGTGTTAAACGTTCCAAGCCAAACTCTAACACCCTTTCTGGGATCTTGAATCTTTGCAGCCCACTTTCCCTAATGCCTTCACCTCCCTCTGTCTTGAAAAATCCTGCAATGAAATTACAAAAACCGACTTGTTGAAGATCGAACTCATACCTAGTAGCTGGGTTGTCATGCAAGTCTTTGACACCTGTGACTTAGCATCTGATAACTCAATCGAGCACTTGGAAGCCTGTATATATTTTTAAAACAATTCATGGGAAATATACCACATTCCTCAGGAATTTGGATGTTGTGGCATTTATATGCATTATTGCTCCCTTGGTATAATCGATGAGATATAACAATTGCCTTTTAGGCTTAGCGCTTTTGTTGAGCTTGCGTTGGTATGTTGCATGGCTTATGTGTTGGTTTATATGAAGACTCGGAAAATGTATTGGTTTGGTGAATTGACTTGTGGCTTGGATTTGGTATGTGCTGGTTTAGACTTAGGACTTAGGTCACTTATGCACACACAATTTTTTTTTGGTAAAAATACAAATAACTCTTATTAGTAAAAAAGGAAAAGGTAAATGAACTAATTTAAAAAAAAAAAATTTAATTATGAACATAAGAAAACTAGAAAAGTGAAGATTTAAGGAAACTAATGAAAATAGTATTTATGGTTATGCAGGTTAAGAGGCGAGGGTCACGAGCTATCTAGTTAAAATTGATAATAGGCACTCATGAGACTCGATGAATATTTATAAAAATCTATAACATAGTAAAATGATCAAAGGGATTCGACAATGCAAGCATGAATTTGTTAAAGACACTTTAAAAATTTGATAAAAAAAATTGGGTGCTAACATCTGGATCCAACTGGGATGGAGACCTCCCTATGAGTTTCCAAGAACTTAGCAAACTGTGTGCCTTTACGATTGGGATATGGAGTCATCTGGCCTGTGTAACTGATCCCCTGAAAAATTTCAAGATATGATATTCACTTCTATCATACCCAGATCTATTGAGAGGAACTTTTCTTTTTCGTTGAAAACTAAAAACCTTCATCCTACAAACCAATTGAAAAATGAAAACAAAATGCTCAAAACTGAGCTTATTCTACTGCCTACTCCTACTTCTAACAAAATCTGCAATTTGGTCAAGTAAAAGAAAACTTCCATAGAAACCATTCAAGTAGTTTCAAGCCCGAGATGATCTCATCTATGCCATTGATAAATAGATGATGTCTGAAATGTAACAACAATGATAAAAACTCCTTCAGGAAACAATACTCACCTAGAAGTGTTAGTGAGTAATTTGATATTTTCAAGTGATCTGAAACATAAGACTCCATGAAGGCTGCAAATGGATCTTTAAAACTGAAATCAGAAACATGTTGATCCATGAAAGACTCATCCATGAATACTTTTTTGTTGGAAGACATATGACCCTCTAACTCTCTTGTTATCAGATCTTGATCATTCGTAACAACAACCCTCTCTTCAGAATGATGCTCATAAGATGATGATGAAACAGGGTTTAAATCATATTGATCATTATTAGCTAGAAACATGTAATTGTCTATGCAATCATCAACTATCTCATCCTCAAAATTGTCTGAAAAATGCCCATGAAAATGACATGCATACCTGTCGATAGAAAAATATTCAAGCAGTGAATAATTTAAATCCGAATATGAAATAAACTTACATCCTTGCTGCTATTCCAAATTTACTTCGTATTCATTGTCTTCTTGCTCAAAATCTGAAACATACTAACATTCTACTTGCTCATGTGCATACATATTTTTAAAATAAAACTGCTCTCAGATCCTCCATGAAGCACATCTGTTCTCCTCAACTTCTTCTGCATCCTCAAACAATTGTCTTAAAGATGATGATTTCCTTTCTAACAAGAGAAGGACAAGCTCTGAATTCTGACCCATAACATAGTATACCATGGCAACAGTCTTTGTAGGCCGGATTTCCAAAGGTATGTCATGATAAAAGTTGTAGAACCTTTTGTTGAAGATGGACAAGAGTTCATCTTCCCCTCTCTTCAAAGCATGAAAATCAACGAGGTACAAATCAAAATATTTTTTTTCACCCCAATGATTCGAAAAATCATTTGACAACTTGATCCAAGAGCCAATAGAAACAACTCTCAAATCCTTAAACCATATTGCAACATCTTTGAACAAAGTTTTGGAAAACAATCTCATTGTAACATCATCATGAACTATTTCAAATTGAACAACAAAGTTTTCAAAGGCCTTGAAATGTCTCTCATCTGTGACATGATCCTCTCCAAAAAACCGAGGAATATATTCAAAGAAATCCAAAAGATAAGGGTTGAGGTGATATGGTATTCTTAAAGGCTTGAACATCTTCATTATGATTCTAGTTTTAAAAGAAATGGGTTGATCGTGAGGATTAACAAGTTGATTGGAATGATCAATAATAAAAGAAGAAGTTGATGATACATGGATAGGTTTTGAAACATCTCCAATATCCTCGAGGTTACATGGCTGATCAAATTCAAAAGAGATTTGAATAAAATTATCATCTTTATGAACTGCCTGAGGTAATGATACTGAATCGACATCTACAATACAAGCAATATGCAAATATTCTTCTTCTAAATATAGATATATAAAATAAGGATGATGATCATACGAATATACAAAACATAAGATGATTCTCTTAATGTGTGAAGGGAAAAGCAGAAATGAGTTAATAAAGAACAACAAAAGTTCATGAAGAAGGCTCATAAACTGATACCCAGTTTTACATTTCTACCCCTTCATCATTTTGTCAACTTGATCCTCCCCAGCGGAGTCTTTGATTGTGGAGTCACCAAGAAGATTTCTATATTCAATTTTGTTTCCATCCTTTTTCTTCCATCAAAAGAAGGATCTGTGTCGTTCTTCCAGGGAAACTAGCTCACTTCTGTTCCCCGACAATGGCGCCAATTTGTTATCACTCCAAGAGTCTTTCCCTGATTGTAAAGGGAACGATCTTGGTAACTTAATCAAATGTTTAAATAAGGGTATAAATTGAATCAAGTTGAATAATTTTCTCATAAACTCACTCTCTCAAACACACATGAAAATACTCAGACAAGCAAGGCTTTATACTACATTGTTCAGATAGTTTTAAAGGATATGATAGATGGAGAATTCTTGAAATACTAGTAGAATCATACAAACAACAGTTATGTATGAATGACTGGCCATCACATGAAAAGACCTGTAAATATTTTTCTACCAATGCAAAGATAATAATGACAATTATCTATAACTGATTAGACATAGATAAATGAATATAATTCATCCACAAGCATAGAATAAGAAGAAAAATGAAAGTTTGAAC
>SNQJ01S0000946.1:87235-121696 GCA_010110895.2 Picea sitchensis
GGAACTATCCCTTTGACTACATAACTGTCTTCCAGGTATCCATGAAAAGTTGCCTTGAAATCTAGAAGTGATAAACTTAATACCCTAAAATTTTGATGGGTACTTTTCTACTTGTATATTGGATGAAACAAAATGACTCAATATGATATTTAAAAAAAATGGTCAATTGATTCCGAGAATCTGTCCTTCAATCTTGATGTATCTCACATACCTTGCCATTTGTCTTGAATAGTTTCAAGCTACTAGTTGTGCTTAATATTTTTCCACATAAGATGTGGATCTCAATGATTTATTGGTGCTCCAATTTAATACTTCTAGTCTTTCCCCTGGGATCTCGAATCGATCTTCTTGATTATTGGCAAAATAACAGGTCAAGCAGATTTCCAACCTCCTTACTGACGTACTCTACAAGAAGTGCATGTGCAGGATCACATTCATTTTGGATGCCACAATTTACAATACCGATTGCAAGAAAGACTCCAGCAATCGCATGAGTATCATTTTTTATATATATATATGTAAGAATTTATATATAAGGAGCCTTCAAAAAACTAGAGTTACAAAGTGTGCAGTAGTGTCTTACTGTAATAACTGAACTTCCCTATGGGGAAACCAATTCATCCAGTCAGTCTTGGGATCAAAATTACTACCATTCTTACAAAAAACTAAAAAATAGAGAAAAAATTAAACTAAAGTCATAAGTAAAATGCTAATATTGGCCTTCATGAGGCCACAGAAGACCCATGTGTTGGTCATACACTTGGCTTGTAAGCTGGTCAACCAAGCAGAGAGGTGGTGTGGGTTGCAAGGTCCCATGGCTCCTGTTCGATAGTTGCCACTCTCCATTACATTTTCTCATGCGTGTCAGCGTCTGAGTCACCCATTTCTAGTCTGTTGTCGGACCATGTGCCTCCCACTTCCCTGGGCACATGAAAACCTAGTCCTGCTGCAATGTACACCCCGGGAGTTTCTCCTTTAGTGGGCATGTATTCCTCATCCATGGCCATGTGCATGGCCTTCCCAAAGTCACCACCTCCTATGGGAAGCCCCATTTCCCTTGAGTCTCCTTTATGTGTGTGCTCCACTACCCTCGTTGCTTCTGGTGTGAAGTGGAAGGCCCCCTAGAAGGTGGAGAGGATTTGGAGGAGTGCAGAGGTATTCCCATATAGTAGCTCTAGCCAAAACTAAAGGTCATCCAGGCCCTGTCGAAGCTCGAAGACCATCTCATAGAGAATGGCCAAGCTATCCTACAATTGCGAGTCTGGGACTGAATCTGAAAAGGAGTGTGGCCCAGGCTGAGGGTCCTGTAGAAGAGGTGGTGCTTCCAAGGGTGGGTGAGTGGAGGAGGCCTCTGGTGGAGCTGGTGTGTTGGCTGATGAATTTGGTGGTACTACAAGAGGCGCCCAAGATGAGGAGGCTCTATTAAGGATGGTTTCTAAGGGAAAACCAAGTGAGCTATCAGAGAGTGCCAACCCCTCAAGCCAGTAATCTGAAGGGGAGGAGGTGGGGAGTGGTGCTTGTTCATACTACGAGGAATGTGAGGAGTGTGATGGGGATGACCTAGGGGAGGATCCCCGGGAGGTTGCAGGCACCCGAGCGAGGACCAAAAGGAGTTGCAGTGGTTGCCAAGGTGAGCCTCTCCTTGGCTTGCCTCTCTATCTCGACATTCTAACGGTCCAGAGGGAGAAGGCGAGAGCAGGAAAAGGTCCCAGATGGTTGAGGAGGAACTAGAGAAAATGTCGGTTGTAGGAGAGCACAGCGAAGGAGGGAGGCTGAAATGAGGCATGGATTCACGGATGAGGAATAAGAAGGAGATGTCGCATGCACACAGTAATGGTGCGTTCAATGAGAAGATGCATGGAGGGGACAACTTGAGGAGGTCAGGTGCACCAGGCTTAATGGTGCCTGGGATGTCGTATGGGGGAGTTAAATGCATGGGGGTGGCAGTGGTGCATGCCATGCTTCAATCACATGGTAATCGCCATGGTGGCCTCTTCGTGGCTCCTCCAAGTGCCATGTGTCCCGCACTATCACCCCATCCAAGGGTCTATCCACTACTGTGTATTTTTCAGTGCATTGTTTGAGTATGGGATGCGTCATATTGAGGGAAGTTTGGCACAGGAGTTCCGGTCCTTCCCAATTTGTTTCCATATTTTCCAGTTCATCCACAAATTGATTCGCCTTTATATTGATGTGTGAGGGGATGAAGGCTTGATTAGGTTGCAGGAGATTCGCAATTGTTCTTAGTCTGTAGGAGAGTCTCCAACAAGGTGAGATTTGCTCTGGGTCAACTCCATTCAATATTTTCCTGAAGAGATTGGTAATGACTAGCGAATCCCCTTCAACAATCAGCTTGGAGAAGTTGTGCTCAATTGCTAATTGCAGGCCTTGGGTGAGCCCCCATAACTCAACAACATTATTTGTAGTGTGGCCTAGGCTACCTGCATTAATTAGAAGAATATGGCTTCAGTGATCATGGAAGACCACTCCAAAACATGCTTCCCCAAGGTTACCCTTGGAGGCTCCATCGAAGTTGAGTTTGATGAAGCCTTCCGTGGGGGGGTCCAATATGTGGGGCTTATTTGAAGAGGTTGAGTGTTGAGGGGGGGGGAGGATTCTGAACTATATTGACTTTCCAGTGATGAAGAATACCTTTCTCAGAAGGAGGGCCATTCAGATTCGTTGCATGCCAATGTTGTAGCCTGATGGTTTCTAGAATGTGAATGTTGAGGTCGAATCATTCCTAAATATTCTTCTATTCCTTTCCTTCTATATTTGAAAAAGTATAAAGCCTGGGAAACGTTTCCAAATACGATTGAGAAGGGGTGATTGAAAAGCATTGTCTCTCCATTTTTCTATGGTGTCGATGATGTTGTCCCACTTGCGGTCAGAGGTGCGCATGATCAACGCACCTTGATCCCAAACTTGAGTGGTGTAGGGGTAGGTGTTGAGGAGATGGTTCATAGTCTCGACTTCTTCTCCACAAAGAATACAAATGGACAGACCAACAAAACCCCTTTTCAAGAGGTTATCCCATGTGAGGATGCTCAAGTGAGTTACAAGCCAGAGGAAAAGACTGATTTTTGGCCAGTGCTTCAGGGCCCAATTTTTGTTCCACTCCTTCCTTAGGGTTAACAGATCTGATTGAGTTTTAATGGCATAGGCTTCTCTTATGTTGAAGGTTCCCCTTGGAAAGTATCCTAATTGTAGGATGTCCTCCCCTGTTAGAATGGGGATTTTCATTTTATTGATTTCACTGTGCCAGGGATGAAGGTCCACGTGTGCCTATAAATTCAGGTGCTCCTTGTTTGAAATCCAGCCTCTCCAGGTGGGCTCTGTTGGATTGTCAAGACCACTTGTCTGGCTGGGATGTTGAAGGTGTCAGCCCAGTTTTCATACTCCATAATTGGCCACTACTTCCACGAATATTTCCAAAACAAAGCCATTTTCCCATTTCTAATTTCCCAGAAGATGTGACTTGTGACAAGGTGTCGATTCTACCTGGCTGCCATCTAGATTAGGGATCCAAGTTTGTCCCCAATCCATCTAATCAGGTTCCTCTCTGCCATGTTGGGTGCATATTTCCTTCTCCAGAGCTTGGCCCACATATCTTGAGGTTTTTTGAGCCATCTCCAGCAAATCTTAGCGCTTAGGATTTCATTCTTCATTGGGGGATCCCTTAACCCAAGGCCCCCTTGAGCTTTGGGTTTGCAAAGTTTATCCTAGTTGATCAATGCCAATTTTTTCCCTGTTTTAAGGCCTTGCTAGAGGAAGTTCCTTTGCAAGTTTTTGATGGTGGTAAAGACAGAGTTTGTGGTTGTGAGAGTAGAAAAGGTATAGTGAGAGTAGAAAAGGTATACACAGGTAGTTCTTGTAGCACAGCTTTAAGTAAAATGAGGGGACTGGGGAGATTGAGGGCTCTATAGGTCCAGGAAGAAAGCCTCTTAGCAAAGGAGGAGAGAAGATGCTCCCACAAACTATTCCTTAGGGCGTTGTCCAGGAAGGGGATGCCAGGGTATTTGTGCAGAAGGGAGCTGCTGGTGAAACCCAGGATTTCAGAGATATGACGTTGAATCGGAGCTGGTGTATTGAAGAAGAAAATTTGGGATTTGGCCTTGTTGAAGTCTAGTTCTGAGGCATCACAAAATGTTTGAAGGATCGAGAGGAAACAGTGGGCTTCCTTTACTGTGGGGGATCCCATCATCAGGGTATCGTCAACAAATTGGTTGTGGGAGATTGTATGAGAGATACCATGCAGGGGTAGACCAGTCAACGATTTACTTGCTATGGAGGCGTGAATAGAGCGATTGAGACCCTCAGCCATGGTGATGAAAAGGAAAGGGGGCAAAGGGTCCCCTTGTCTAATTCCTTTGGAGGAAGAAAAAGGATGAGAAGGGACCCCATTAACCAGGATAGAAAAGAAAGCAGAGGAGGTAAGATTTAGAATCCAATCTACCCAAGTATGGTGAAAGCCAAAGGCCAAGAGCATTGCACACATGTAATCCTAGCTTAACTTATCAAAGGATTTCAAAAGGTCAAGTTTTAGGAGAATACCTGGCATATGAGTCTTCTGCAAGGAGTGAATGACTTCATGCGCTAGGATGACACTGTCCAAGATTTGTCTGCCTTCCACATAGCCCGATTTCTCTTGAGAAATGATCCATGGTAGGATGGGCTTGAGTCATCTGGTGATCACTTTGGTTAGGAGTTTATAGATGACGTTGCATAAATTGATGGGTCAAAATGGCTTGGGGTGATTGATCTACCCCTGTTTGGGAATGAGGGTTAGGAAAGTAGCATTGAGAGACGGGAGGAATTGCCCTAAAGATTTGGAGTCTTCGATGATTTCCCAAACCTCTTCCCTGATCATCTGCCAGCAATGATGGAAGAAGTCGCTAGTAAATCCATACGGTCCTGTAGATTTTCCTTTGGGGGTGTCCTGGAGTGCTTGATCTACTTCCTCAAGAGAGATGGGCCTAAGTAGAGCTACATTTTGTTCCTGAGTGATTAGGGTGGGTACGTGCTACATAATCTTAGAAATGGCTTGAGATCTTTTTTGTATGGGTTCCGCCAGGAGGTCTTTGTAGTAAGTGACCAGTTCCTTTTCCAGATCCTCGTGAGAATGAATGAGTTGGACATTACTAGAGGCTAGCTTCGTGATTCGATTGGTGTGTCATTGCTGAAGGGTGGGCCTGTGAAAAAATTTGGTGTTTCGGTCACCCTCCTTGAGCCACTGGATGCGAGATTTTTGTTTCCACTGAATCTCTTCTTGGGCTTTCATGTCTTCCAGATGTTGGCTTAAAGTTTCTTCCTAGGTTTTGAGGTCTTCAGTGAGACCCTGCTCCCAGATTTGTCTTTGTACCATGCTCATTTGATCCTTTAGGTGATTTTGAGAGACGAAAATATTTCCAAAGGTTTTCCTATTCCAGAGTCTGATATGTTTCTTAAGATTCTCGAGCCTCTACTTGAATCGGTACATCTTGGAGTCGTAAGGTATCTCTGCCTCCCTCCACCACCCATGGATTTTTTCATGAAAGTATGGGTGGCTGAGCCAGAACTGTTAAAACCTAAAGGGTTTACAACCTGGGGTGGCCAGCCCATCTAGCCATAGCTGAATGGGCCATTGATCTGACCCATGAAAATAAAAAATGGTTGCCTCAAGATTTGTTCCTTCCAACAGTTGGGAGTCTGATATTAGGAACCGATCCAATCTACAAACTATTTTATGTGTTCCAGTTCTTCTGTTTGTCCACGTGAAGGTGCCATTAGGGTTTTCTAGGTCAATGTGGCCGATATTATCTATAGGATTTTGAAAATCGTTGGATTCCTGTTCCATTCACCAAGTTCCTCCTTTTTTTCATCCAAGTTATGTATCAGGTTGAAGTCTCCCCCTACAATCCATCTGCTATCCTATTTTAAGGTAGATAAGTACTCCAGATTTCTAAGGAAGGCTTGCTTATCCCTGGTATTGGTCGGTCCATAAACATTGGAGATGTGGCCAGGTTTATTGGAGTTGATGAGCCTGTAGGTAGTCGTGATGGACCATTTGGTCGCGATGAAGGTATCCATAATGGTTGTGCTGGGGTTCCAAAGTATAGCTAGGCCTCCAGTTGTGCCTATGGCCGTTGTGGATACCTCTTTCCCAAGCTTCCAACAGTATGGGAGAAGGTTATATATGTCTTCAATAGCGCATTTTGTTTCTTGGAGCAATATTATGTCTTGTTTCTCTGCTAAGATCAAATCTCGTAGCAGTTTTTTCTTGCTACACTTGTTGAGACCTCTTATATTCCAGGAGAGGATCTTTATGAGGAGGAGGGGGAGCAGAGAGGGGGGAAGTTGTCTGAGATGAGGTGGATCTGCTTAGAGTTCACCATGAAGTGACCTATCTCTTGTATGAGCTTGTTCGTCGACTTCCTTCCTCTTCTCTTTTCATATTTCTGGGGTTTGCTTTGATCCTTTGGTTGGTCCACTTGTATTCCCAAACCATTGCTAGATATGGCTATGGATATGGCTAAGGAGTTAAGGAATACATTATGTACTTTTCATAGTTGATCTAGAGGTATGGTGTATAGTTTCTGGTGTCGGTATGCATGCTCCAGGTGCTCCAGGTCCACACCTTCTAGTTCTTTCTCATCGATATCCATCTCGTCATCTCCATCCTCTGTTTCAAGGTGATCCTCTGTTCGAGTTGTGGGGTCTGTTGAAGAAATGTTTGGATTCGTCTTTGGCATTGATCCCTCTTTCCCTTTGCCTATTTGCTGGGGTATTTTCTAAGTCTGTACCTCTTTTGGGTCTGAGGGATTCTACGGTTGATCTTGTAGGACTGCATATTTGTTTCTGGTGGATGGGTATTTACTTTCCTGGGTTGCCTGCTTTCTTCCTCCTTTTCTGCACTTTCCAGGCGCCTGAGCAAAGCCATCCTTGTCTTTGTCAGCATCTGAATTCCCCTCTTTGTTTGTGGCATTGAGGGGGCATTCTCTGAAGAGATGCCCATGCTCATGGAATTTCCTACATCTGAATGAAATATGTTCATAGTCAATGGTTTGCATCCAGTCCTCATCATGGTATTCTAAGACTATGGATCCCGGGATTGGCTTGGATATGTTCAGGTATACACAGATGTGTTCATATTAGGTTTATCATATTTTGTTAGTGGCCTCTAAAGATTTGACATAGACGCCAATGGTGTTACCTATGCCCGCAAGAACCTCCTCTAGACAGAATTCCTAAGGTAGGGAATATAGTTTGATCCACACTGGTGCATGTGTGAAGTATTCATTTTTTGGGATAAATTTATCTGTCCAGAACCTCAAGAAGAGTCCCGTTGTTGAAAAAATATGGCCCTCTGTCAAAAATGCAGTTTCAATCCTCGAGGTTATGCAGGATCATGGTGAAGAAACCCTTGGAGCCCAGTTGCAGTTCACAATGTCCTTTGGTCTTCCACCAGTGTTGTATCCATTTGACCAGGTCCCGTTTTGAGGGCCAAAGCCCTAAAAATTTACCTACTAAGGCATAATTTTTCATATATTTCTTTTGTTCCTCAATGTGGGGAGAAATTACAATGTATTTCGGGGCATGTGGTTCTTGTGGGATACACTTGCCTGGTAGCCATGGCCTTGATGCACTTGCTGGTGCTGGCTCTTTCCCTGAATCAATGTCCATGTCCTTGTCTTTGAAGGTTCCTTCAGCCAATAAATTAGATCATAGATCGGGGGGAGGTTCGAAGGTGGGCTACTTAGAGCCCTCTCCCATTCTTCCATTCTCCTTTTCCCAGCTGTACAAGGGGCCTCTCATCCCTCCCTCCTTCAGAGGCATGCGCCCCAATGGGACGAGCAGTTGCAGCAGAAACCCTAAACCCTAGCTTGCAGCAGTTGCAGCTTTATTCAAATGTCATTACATGAGTATCATTGTTATTAAAGTACTTGTTTATTTGTGTAAGGCCAGCATCAATATCCCAAAGAAGAATCAAGCTCAAACTTACAGCACGATTTGCCACTTGTATCCTTGGACTTCTTTTAACTTCTCAATATGAATTCTGAAATCATTTGAGAATCTATGTTTATGGAATGGATAACTTGCCTTTGTGTGTTAGCGTATGAGAAAATTTGGATTCTGAAATATTTATCATCTGCATAGTGGATGTCAGGCACAGTGAGGAACAATGAATCCAGATCAAAAAGATCAAGTTTCACGATGCTATCCTCTGATTTGTAGCATTCATTTGTGCCACCGTTAACCTCAATAGGTATATCGACAAGTTGGTCTTTAACAACACCATCGAATGAGGGTTTAATGTCCATAAACACAGACTCATTTGCGTCATCATGTACAGATGAAATTTCTAGGTTTTCGTCTCATGAGTCCATGGGAAGTGTTCCCCATCATATGATTTTTTGCTATGGTAAGAATCAAAATAACCTCCTTGATAGGAAGATTTAACTAGTTCCACATTTATGGCATCCCCACAAGTAGTGAACATTAAATTTCTCACCTCTAAATAATTGTGACCATGGTTCCCACAAGGTCATGATTTATACAAAGTTTGGTTGAAATTGCTATGCTCAGAACATTGGACTGTGGATGCATTTGAAATTATTTGAAATGGAGCACCGAATTTTAAGAATTGAGAGTCCCCATACTCCATATCATCGTAGCCATTAATTGACATATATGATCTGCAGACATCATCTGATCCATTTAGCCTCTGCATCGTAAGCCTTGGTGGCCTCCTGCGCTATTTGAAACATTCCAAGACAAACTATGATTCCCTTTCTGGGATCTTGAATCTCTAAATCCCACTTTCCCCAATTCCTTCGCCTCCCTCTGTCTTGAAAAATCATACAATCAAATTACAAAAACTGACTTGCTAAAGATCAAACTCATACCTAGCAGTTGGGTTGTCATGCAAGTCTTTGACACATGTGCCTTAACATCTGATAACTCAATCGAGCACCTAGCAGCCTATCTATTTTTTAAAAACAATTCGTGGGAAATATCCCACATTCCTTGGGGATTTGGATGTTGTGGAATTTATATGCGCCATCGCTCCCTTGGTATAATAGATGAGATATAAGAACTACCTCTTAGGCCCGGTGCTTGTGCGAAGATTGCATTGGTATGTTGTGTGGCTTCTGTGTTGGTTTATGTGAAGACTCGATGAATGTATTGGTTTGGTGTATTGACTTGTGGCTTAGATTTGATATGTGTTGGTTTAGAATTAGGACATAGGTCACTTACGCACACACATGAACTTTTTTTGGTAAAAATACAAATAACTCTTATTGGTAGAAAAGGAAAAGGTAAATGAACTAATTTAAAAAAAAAAAAAAAAAAATTGAACATAAGAAAACTAGAAAAGTGAATATTTAATGAAACAAATGAAAATATTATTTGTGGTTGTGCAAGTTAAGAGGCAAGAGTCACGAGGTGTATAGTTAAAATTGATAATAGGCAATCACGAGACTTGATGAAGATTTATAAAAACCTATAACATAGGAAAATGATCAAAGGGATTTGAAAATGCAAGCATGAATTTGCTAAAGACGCTTTAAAAATTTGATGAAAAACTTGGGTGCTAATAGGCTCTATAAATAATGATTCCCAAAATAATTTTTTGTGTTATGTAGTGAAAGACATGGATGAGAAGAGAGGTGAGTATGTGAGGAAATCTGAGAGTACAAAACCCATAGTATATAAATGAAATTATCTAAAATTTAAGGATGTGAGATGCAGATGTGAATTTGAGTAATCATGAGGAAGTTGAAGCTATGAGGTCCAAGGATTTCAAAGAATAAAAGAGAAGAAAATGTAAATTTGTAAGGGTGGCTCGTAGGTGCAAGGAAAAAAGCAACTTCTGAAAATATGTAGATTTTGAACTATGACAAAAGAGATAAAAAAATAGATATGTAGAAGGCTTGAAAGAAAAAAATAATTTGGCATTGATGATAGCTTGAAGAGATTAGTGATTCCAGTAAATTGGTATCTACATCTTGTTGAGTTGGTGCTCATCTAAAGGGATCGGTGTCTCCTATAGGTTGGATCCTATAGGAAGTGTTGTGTTTGTTCTTATCTAACGATATTGGTGTCTCTTGGAGGTGGGTCCCTACGAATATAACAAGTATGGATTGGTGCCCACAGAGAGAGCTTAGTTGGTGCTCAATCAAGGGGATTGGTGTCTCTTGTAGATTGGTTCCTGCCATATTTTTTGTTGAGTTGGTTCTCAAGAAAGGAGATTCTCTTCTCCTGTAGGTTGGTTCTGGCAAGCATTGTAATAGTAGGTTGGTTCCTGTAAGCATTGTAATAGTAGGTTGGTTCCTACAAGATCTTATAAAAGAACTATTTTGTGGTTTTCTCCCATTTGGGTTTCCATGTTAATTGGTATGTACTATGGATTGAATGGTTGTATATTTATCATTAACTTATACAATTGGTAAAATAAAATATTGATAAATATTGTAAAAATTTATTGTAAGAAAAGAAAAAATAGCCTTATAATGATTCACCCACCTCTCGGTATAAGTACATGTGCTAAAAAACTTCTCCACCTGTTTTATTTATATGGAATGTGGCTTGGAAAAACAATGATGTAGTTCAAAAACACTGATTTTGGGAGATAAGAAATGGTCAAGATTCCCTCTTTTGGGAGGATTCCTCGTAGCATCTTCTTAAATGGAGTAAAAAATATGAACTTGAACCCCTCAGGGTAGAAATCACAAGTTAGAAAAAAATCATCTCTTTCAATACTGGAAACCTCCAGAAATGAAGCAACATTGGTGATCATGAATCCCTAAAGATCAATGGACCCTACCCCTTAATCCCTTTGATTCGAATACCTTATGAGAAAATTTGATCACCCATAAAATAAAAGTCAGTGACCAATCCGACAAGATATGATGGGGAAGGCATCCAAGTATACTTTTTTAAGTTATGGAATCATATCATATAAAACCAAAACTGCAGAACCACCCTCATTAATAAATATGGAGCAAAATTTGGAAAAAAAAGATTTGTCCAAAAGTATCTTCCTTTCTTTGGTTTCTATCACAAGAGAAAACTATAACTTGGGACAACCATTTAAAATGAGTCTTCTTAAGACCTTGTTATTGTCAATTGATTCCAAGAACCTCTCCTTCAATCTTGATGTAGCTCACATACCTTGCCATTTGTCTTGAATAGTTTCAAGCTACTAGTTGTGCTTAATATTTTTCCACATAAGATGTGGATCTCAATGATTTATTGGTGCTCCAATTTAATGCTGCTAGTATTTCCCCTAGGATCTCAAATCAATCTTCTTGCTTATTGGAAAAATGATAGGTCAAGAAGATTTCCAACCTCCTTACTAACGTACCCTACAAGAAGTGCATGTGCAAGATAACATTCATTGTCAATGACACAATTTACAATACTGATTGCAAGAAAGACTCCAACAATCACATGAGTATCATTGTTACTAAAGTACTTGTCTATTTGTGTAAGGCCAACATCGATATCTCAAAGAAGAATCAAACTCAAACTTACAACAACATTTGGCACTTGTATCCTTGGACTGCTTTTAACTTCTAAATATGAATTCTGAAATCATTTGAGAATCTATGTTTATGGAATGGATGACTTGCCTTTGTGTGTTAGAGTATGAGAAAATTTGGAGTTTGGAACAATTATCATTTGCATAATGGATGTCAGGAACAATGAGGCACAATGACTCCAGAGCAGAAAGATCAAGTTGCATGATGCTATCCTTTGATTTGTAGAATTCATATGTGCCACCATTGACCTCAATAGGGGTATCCACAAGTCGGTATTTAACAACACCGTCAACTAAGAGTTTAATGTCTATAAACGTAGACTCATTTTCATCATCATGTACAGATGAAATTTCTAGGTTTTCATCTCTTGAGTCCATGGGAAATGTTCCCCATCATATGAGTTGTCGCTATGGTCAGAATCAAAATAACCTCCTTCATAGGAAGAGTTCATGGGTTCCACATTTATTGCATCACCATAAGCAATGAACATTAAATTGCTCAACTCTGAATAGTTGTGACCACAATTCCCACAAGGTCATGATTTATACAAAGTTTGGCTGAAATTGTTGTGCTCAGAACATTAGACTGTGGATGCATTTTAATTGCTTTGAAATGGAGCACCGACTTTTAAGAAATGAGATTCCCCATACTCCATATCATTGTAGCCATAGATTGGTTGATCTGATTTGTAGACATCATCTAATCTGTTTAGCCTCTTCATCGTAGGCCCTGGCGGCCTCCTCCACCATGTTAAACGTTCCAAGCCAAACTCTAACACCCTTTCTGGGATCTCGAATCTTCACAGCCCACTTTCCCTAATGCCTTCGCCTCCCTCTGTCTTGAAAAATCCTACAATGAAATTACAAAAACCGACTTGTTGAAGATCGAACTCATACCTAGTAGCTGGGTTGTCATGCAAGTCTTTGACACCTGTGATTTAGCATCTGATAACTCAATCGGGCACTTGGAAGCCTGTATATTTTTTAAAAACAATTCATGGGAAATTTACCACATTCCTCGGGAATTTGGATGTTGTGTCATTTATATGCGTTATTGCTCCCTTAGTATAATCGATGAGATATAACAATTTCCTTCTAGGCTCAGCGCTTTTGTTGAGCTTGCATTGGTATGTTGCATGGCTTATGTGTTGGTTTATATGAAGACTCGGCAAATGTATCGGTTTGGTGTATTGACTTGTGGCTTGGATTCGGTATGTGTTGGTTTAGACTTAGGACTTAGGTCACTTATGCACACACAATTTCTTTTTGGTAAAAATACAAATAACTCTTATTAGTAAAAAACAGAAAAGGTAAATGAACTAATTTTAAAAAATATTTTTTTTAATTCTGAACATAAGAAAACTAGAAAGTGAAGATTTAAGGAAACTATTGAAAATATTATTTATGGTTATGCAGGTTAAGAGGCGAGGGTAACGAGATATCTAGTTAAAATTGATAATAGTCACTCATGAGACTCGATGAATATTTATAAAAACCTATAACATAGGAAAATGATCAAAGGGATTCGACAATGCAAGCATGAATTTGTTAAAGATGCTTTAAAAATTTGATAAAAAATATGGGTGCTAACATCTGGATCCAACTGGGATGGAGACCTCCCTATGAGTTTCCAAGAACTTAGCAAACTGTGTGCCTTTACCATTGGGATATGGAGTCATCTGGTCTGTGTAACTAATCCCCTGAAAAATTTCAAGATATGTTATTCACTTCTATCATACCCAAATCTACTGAGAGGAACTTTTCTTTTTCATTGAAAACTAAAAAACTTCATCCTACAAACCAATTGAAAAATGAAAACAAAATGCTCAAAACTGAGCTTATTCTACTGCCTACTCCTACTTCTAACAAAATCTGCAATTTGGTCAAGTAAAAGAAAACTTCCATAGAAACCATTCAAGTAGTTTCAAGCCTGAGATGATCTCATATATGCCATTGATCAATAGATGATGTCTGAAATGTAACAACAGTGATAAAAACTCCTTCAGGAAACAATACTCACCTAGAAGTGTTAGTGAGCAATTTGATATTTTCAAGTGATCTGAAACAAAAGACTCCATGAAGGCTGCAAATGGATCTTTAAAACTGAAATCAGAAACATGTTGATCCATGAAAGACTCATCCATGAATACTTTTTTGTTGGAAGACATATGACCCTCTAACTCTCTTGTTATCAGATCTTTAACATTCGTAACAACAACCCTCTCTTCATAATGATGCTCATAAGATGATGATGAAAGAGGGTTTAAAGCATATTGATCATTATTAGCTAGAAACATGTAATTGGCTATGCAATCATCAACAATATCATCCTCAAAATTGTTTGAAAAATGCTCATGAAAATGACATGCATACCTGTCGATAGAAAAAACTTCAAGCAGTGAAGAATTTAGATCCGAATATGAAATAAACTTACATCCTTGCTGCTATTCCAAATTTGCTTCGTATTCATTGTCTTCTTGCTCAAAATCTGAAACATACTGGCATTCTAATTGCTCATGTGCATACAGATTTTTAAAATAAAACCGCTCTCAGATCCTCCATGAAGCACATATGTTCTCCTCAACTTCTTCTGCATCCTCAAACAATTGTCTTAAAGATGATGATTTCCTTTCTAACAAGAGAAGGACAAGCTCTGAATTCTGATCCATAACATAGTATACCATGGCAACAGTCTTTGTAGGCCAAATTTCCAAAGGTATGTCATGATAAAAGTTGTACAACCTTTTGTTGAAGATGGACAAGAGTTCATCTTCCCCTCTCTCCGAAGCATGAAAATCAACGAGGTACAAATAAAAATACTTTTTCTCACCCCAATGCTTCGAAAAATCATTTGACAACTTGATCCAAGAGCCAATAGAAACAACTCTCAAATCCTTAAACCATATTGCAACATCTTTGAACAAAGTTTTGGAAAACAATCTCATTGTAACATCATCATGAACTATTTCAAATTGATCAACAAAGTTTTCAAAGGCCTTAAAATGTCTCTCATCTGTGACATGATCCTCTCCAAAAAACCGAGGAATATATTCAATGAAATCCAAAAGATAAGGGTTGAGGTGATATGGTATCCTTAAAGGCTT
This sequence comes from Picea sitchensis, assembly GCA_010110895.2. Lineage (NCBI taxonomy): Eukaryota > Viridiplantae > Streptophyta > Pinopsida > Pinales > Pinaceae > Picea > Picea sitchensis. Next base: position 101,864 of record SNQJ01S0000946.1, read on the forward strand.
GAACATCTTCATTATGATTCTAGTTTTAAAAGAACTGGGTTGATCGTGAGGATTAACAAGTTGATTGGAATGATCAATAATAAAATAAGAAGTTGATGATACATGGATAGGTTTTGAAACATCTCCAATATCCTCTAGGTTACATGGCTGATCAAATTCAAAAGAGATTTGAATAAAATTATCATCTTTATGAACTGGTTGAGGTAATGATATTGAATTGACATCTACAATACAAGCAGTATGCAAATACTCTTCTTCTAAATATGGATATATAAAATAAGGATGATGATCATATGAATATACAAAACATAAGATGATTCTCTTAATGTGTGAAGGGAAAAGCAGAAATGAGTTAATAAAGAACAACAAAAGTTCATGAAGAAGGCTCATAAACTGATACCTAGTTTTACATTTCTACCCCTTCATCATTTTGTCAACCTGATCCTCCCCAGCGGAGTCTTTGATTGTGGAGACACCATGAAGATTTCTATAGTCAATTTTGTTTCCATCCTTTTTCTTCCATCAAAAGCAGGATCTGTGTCGTTCTTCCAGGGAAACTAGCTCACTTCCGTTCCCCGACAATGGCGCTAATTTGTTATCACTCCAAGAGTCTTTCCCTGATTGTAAAGGGAACAATCTTGGTAACTTAATCAAATGTTTAAATAAGGGTATAAATTGGATCAAGTTGAATAATTTTCTCATAAACTCACTCTCTCAAGCACACATGAAAATACTCAGACAAGCAAGGATTTCTACTACATTGTTCAGATAGCTTTAAAGGATATGATAGATGGAGAATTCTTGAAATACTAGTAGAATCATACAAACAACAGTTTTTTATGAATGACTGGCCATCACATGAAAAGACCTGTAAATATTTTTCTACCAATGCAAAGATAATAATGACAATTATTTATAACTGATTAGACATAGATAAATGAATATAATTCATCCACAAGCATAGAATAAGAAGAAAAATGAAAGTTTCAACAACATAATGAAAGAATCTTATATTCTGATATATACTCAAAAGTATATGTTTACAAAGGGTCTAGACAAATCCTCATGATATATACTCAAAAGTATATGTTTACAAAGGGTCTAGACAAATCCTCAAAGTTGAACCTCTTCAATCACCATGAGTGAAACCCCGCCAGTTACAATCTCATGATATATATATATATATATATATATATATATATATATATATATATATATATATATATATATAATCAACTTTATAAAAAGTAAAGCATAAGTGGAAAAAATCTCTTCTAAAAATAGAAAAAGAAAGATAGCTTAAAAAGGCTCGACACTTGAGAGAATATGTATTCAATTGTTGGATGCTTGATGTATGAACGTTGTCCACTAAATATGCATTTGACTTCCAAATAATCTGGAACTATCCCTTTGACTACATAACTGTCTTCCAGGTATCCATGAAAAGATTCCTTGAAATCTAGAAGTGATAAACTTAATACCCTAAAATTTTGATGGGTACTTTTCTACTTGTATATTGGATGAAACAAAATGACTCAATATGATATTTAAAAAAAATGGTCAATTGATTCCGAGAATCTGTCCTTCAATCTTGATGTATCTCACATACCTTGCCATTTGTCTTGAATAGTTTCAAGCTACTAGTTGTGCTTAATATTTTTCCACATAAGATGTGGATATCAATGATTTACTGGTGCTCCAATTTAATACTTTCTATTCTTTCTCCTGGGATCTCAAATCAATCTTCTTGATTATTGGTAAAATAATGTGTCAAGGTGATTTCCAACCTCCCATCGACGACTTCTACAAGAAGTACGGCAGATCACATTCATTTGATGCCATTAATTTACACACCGATTGTAAGAAAGACTCAAAGAATCGCGATGAGTATCATTTTACAAGTATATATATATAAAGAATTTATATATAAGGAGCCTTCAAAAAACTAGAGTTACAAAGTGTGCAATAGTACCATACTGTAATAACTGAACTTCCCCAAGGGAACCAATTCATCCAGTCGTTGTTGGGATTGAAATGACTACCAGTCTTACAAAAACTAAAAAATAGAGAAAAAATTAAACTAAAGTCATAAGTAAAATGCTAATATTGGCCTTCATGAGGCCACAAAATACCCATGTGTTGGTCATACACTTAGCTTGTAAGCTGGTCAGCCAGGCAGAGAGGTGGTGTGGGTTTCAAGGTCCCATGGCTCCTGTTCGATAGTTGCCACTCTCCATTACATTTTCTCATGCGTGTCAGCGTCCGAGTGACCCATTTCCAGTTTGTTGTCAGGCCATGTGCCTCCCACTTCCCTCGGCACACATGAAAACCTAGTCCCCATGCAGTAAATGTGCACCCCCGAGTTTCTCCCTTAGTGGGCATGTATTCTTCATCCATGGCCATGTGCATGGCCTTCCCAAAGTCACCACCTCCTATGGGAAGCCCCATTTCCCTTGAGTCTCCTTTATGTGTGTGCTCCACTACCCTCTTTGCTTCTGGTGTGAAGTGGAAGAGCCCCTGGAAGGTGGAGAGGATTTAGAGGAGTGCAAAGTTCTTCCCATCTAGTAGCTCTTGCCGAAACTGAAGGTCATCCAGCTCCGTCAAGTCAAGACCATCTCATAGAGAAATGGCCAAGCTATCCTGGCTAAATTAAGTGAAGTCCTGGACTGAATCAAAAGGAGTGTGGGCCCAGTCAGGGTCCCTGTAGAAGAGGTGGTGCTCCAAGGGTGGGTGAGTGGGAGGGAGGCCTCCGTGGAGCCGTGTATTGGTCGATGAATTTGGTGGTACTACAAGAGGCGCCCAAGATGAGGAGGCTCTATTAAGGATGGTTTCTAAGGGAAAACCAAGTGAGCTATCAGAGAGTGCCAACCCCTCAAGCCTTTAATCCCAAGGGGAGGGAGGTGGGGAGTGGTGCTTGTTCATACTACGAGGAATGCAAGGAGTGTGTGATGGGATGACCTAGGGAGATCCCCTGGAGGCTGCACCAGCCAGGACCAAAGGAGCTGCGTTGGCTGCTGGCAAGGCGAGCCTCTTCTTGGCTTGCCTCTCTGTCTCAGGATTCTGACGGTCCAGAGGGAGAAGGTGAGAGCAGGAAAAGGTCCTAGATGGTTGAGGAGGAACTAGAGAAAATGTCGGTTGTAGGAGAGCACAGCGAAGGAGAGAGGCTGGAATGAGGCATGGGATTCACTGGAGAGAATAAGAAGAGACAGCCCATGCACACAGTAATGGTGCGTTCAATGAGAAGATGCATGGAGGGGACAACTTGAGGAGGTCAAGTGCACCGTGCTTAATGGTGCCTGGGACGTTGTATGGGGGAGTTAAATGCATGGTGCTGCCATGCTTCAATCACATGGTAATCGCCATGGTGGCCTCTTCGTGGCTCCTCCAAGTGCCATGTGTCCCCCACTATCACCCCATCCAAGGGCTCATCCACTAATGGTATTTTTCAGTGCACTGTTGGAGTATGGGATGTGTCAGATTGAGGGAAGTTTGGAATAGGAGTTTCGGTCCTTCCCAATTTGTTTCCATATTTTCCAGTTCATCCACAAATTGATTCGCCTTTATATTGATGTGTGAGGGGATGAAGGCTTGATTAGGTTGCAGGAGATTCACAATTGTTCTTAGTCATAGGAGAGTCTCCAACAAGGTGAGATTTGCTCTGGGTCAACTCCATTCAATATTTTCCTGAAGAGATTGGTAATGACTAGCAAATCGCCTTCAAAAATCATCTTGGTGAAGTTGTGCTCAATTTATAATTGCAGGCCTTGGGTGAGCCCCCATAACTCAACAAAATTGTTCATAGTGTGGCCTGTGGCTACCCGTGATAATTGTAGGAAGTAATATGGCTCTCAAGATCATGGAAGGACCACTCCAAAACATGTTTCCCTTGTTACCCCTTTGAGGCTCCATCGGGTTGAGTTTGATGAAGCTCCTCCTCGTAGTCAGTCCAATATGTGGGCTTATTTTGAAGAGGTTGAGTGTTGGTGGGAGTGACTAACCATATTGACTTTCCAAAGGATGAAGCAACACCTTCTCAAGGAGGGCCATTCAGATTGCTGTACGCCAAATGTTGTAGCCCTCATGGTTTCTAGAATGTGAAATGTTGAGGCCTAATCATTCCTAAAATATTCTTCTATTCCTTTCCTTCTATATTTGAAAAAGTATAAAGCCTGGGAAACGTTTCCAAATACGATTGAGAAGGGGTGATTGAAAAGCATTGTCTCTCCATTTTTCTATGGTGTCGATGATGTTGTCCTGCTTGTGAGCCGAGGTGCGCATGATCAACGCACATTTATCCCACACTTGAGCGGTGTGGGGGAAGGTGTTGAGGAGATGGTTCATAGTCTCGACTTCTTCTCCACAAAGAATACAGATGGATGGACCAACAAAACCCATTTTCGAGAGGTTGTCCCATGTGAGGATGCTCGAGTCAGTTACAAGCTAAAGGAAAAGAATAATTTTTGGCCGCTAAGCCAGGCCCAATTTTTGTTCCACTCCTTCCTTAGGGGTAATTGATCCGATTGATTTTTAATGGCATAGGATTATTTTATGTTGAAGGTTCCCCTTGGAAAGTATCCTAATTGTAGGATGTCCTCCCCTGTTAGAATGGGGATTTTCATTTTATTGATTTCACTGTGCCAGGGATGAAGGTCCACGTGTGCCTATAAATTCAGGTGCTCCTTGTTTGAAATCCAACCTCTCCAGGTGGGCTCTATTGGATTGTCTTTCTAGTAGTCTGCCACTTTTGTTAGGCCTTCCTGTTTGGCTGGGATGTTGAAGGTGTCAGCCCAGTTTTCATACTCCATAATTGGCCACTACTTCCACGAATATTTCCAAAACAAAGCCATTTTCCCATTTCTAATTTCCCATAAGGTGTGACTTGTGACAAGATGTTGATTCTGCCTGGTTGTCGTCTAGATTAGGGATCCAGGGTTGTCCCCGTTCCATCTAATCAGGTTTCTCTCTTTCATGTTGGGTGAATATTTCCTTCTCCAGAGCTTGGCCCACATATCTTGAGGTTTTTTAAGCCATCTCCACCAGACCTTAGCACTTAGGATTTCATTCTTCATTGTGGGTCCCTTAAACCAAGCCCTCTTTGAGCTTTGGGTTTGCAAAGTTTATCCTAGTTGATCAATGCCAATTTTTTCCCTCAAGGCCCTAGAGGAAGTTCCTTTGCAAGTTTTTGATGGTGGTAAAGACAGAGTTTGTGGTTGTGAGAGTAGAAAAGGTATAGTGAGAGTAGAAAAGGTATACACAGGTAGTTCTTGTAGCACAGCTTTAAGTAAAATGTGGTGACTGGGGAGATTGAGGGTTTTGTAGGTCCAAGAAGAAAGCCTCTTAGCAAAGGAGGAGAGAAGATGCTCCCACAAACCATTCCCGAGGGCGTTGTCCACAAGGGGATGTCGAGGTATTTGAATGGAAGGAAGCTACGGGTGAAACCCAGGATTTCAGAGATATGAAGCTGAATCAGAGGTGGCATATTGAAGAAAAAAAATTTGGGATTTTTGGCCTTGTTTTAAGCCCTAGTTCCTAGGCATCACAAAATTGCTCTGAAGGATCGAGGGAAACAAGGCTTCCTTTATCATGGGGATCCCATCATCGGTATCGGGCCAACAAACTGGTTGTGGGAGATCAGGCTAGAGAGATACCATGCGTGGGTAAATTCACCAACTATCACTTGCTATGGAGATGGAATAGAGCCATTGAGACCCTCACTTGCTGGTGATATGCCAGGGCAAGGTGCGGTCCCTTGTCTAATTCCTGAGGAAGAAAAAAGGATGAGAAGGGACCCCATTAACCAGAAAGTAAATACAGAGGAGGTGGTAGATTTAGAATCCAATCTACCCAAGTATGGTGAAAGCCAAAGGCCAAGAGCATTGCACACATGTAATCCTAGCTTAACTTATCAAAGGATTTCAAAAGGTCAAGTTTTAGGAGAATACCTGGAGTTCGGGTATTCTGAAGAGAATGAATGACTTCATGTGCCAGGGATGACACCCGTCTAAGATTTGTCTCCACATAGCCCGATTTCTCTTGAGAAATGATCCATGGTAGGATGGGCTTGAGTCATCTAGCGATCACTTTGGTTAGGATTTTATAGATGACGTTGGATAGAGCGATGGGTCGAAGCTTCTTGGGGTGATTGATCTGCCCCTGAATGAGGGTTAGGAAAGTAGCATTGAGAGACGGGAGGAATTGCCCTAAAGATTTGGAGTCTTCGATGATTTCCCAAGCCTCTTCCGTGATCATCTGCTAGTAATGATGGAAGAAGTCGCTAGTAAATCCATACGGTCCTGTAGATTTTCCTTTGGGGGTGTCCTGGAGTGCTTGATCTACTTCCTCAAGAGAGATGGGCCTAAGTAGAGCTACATTTTGTTCCTGAGTGATTAGGGTGGGTATGTGCTGCATAACCTTGGAAATGGCTTGAGATCTGTTTTGTATGGGCTCCACAAGGAGGTCTTTGTAGTAAGTGACCAGTTCCTTTTCTAGATCCTCTTGAGAATGAATGAGTTGGACATTACTAGAGGCTAGCTTCGTGATTCGACATTAAAAGTCATTGTCAAGTTGGGTGGCCTGAAAAATTTTGGTGTTTCCTGTCACCCTCCCAGAGCCATTGGATGTGAGATTTTTGTTTCCACTGAATCTCTTCTTGGGCTTTCATGTATTCCAGATGTTGGCTTAAAGTTTCTTCCTAGGTTTTGAGGTCTTCAGTGAGACCCTGCTCCCAGATTTGTCTTTGCTCATGCCTATTTGATCCTGTGGTGATTTTGGGAGTCGAAAATATTTCCAAAGGTTTTCCTATTCCAGAGTCTGATATGTTTCTTAAGATTCTCGAGCCTCTACTTGAATCGGTACATCTTGGAGCCATAAGGTATCTCTGCTTCCCTCCACCACCCATGGATTTTTTCATGAAAGTATGGGTGGCTGAGCCAGAACTGTTAAAACCTAAAGGGTTTACAACCTAGGGTGGCCGGCCTATCTAGCCATAGTTGAATGGGCCAGTGATTTGACCCATGAAAATCCAAAATGGTTGCCTCACTATTTGTTCCTTCCAATAGTAGGGAGTATGATATTAGGAACCGATCCAATCTACAAACTATTTTATGTGTTCCAGTTCTCCTGTTTTTCCAAGTGAAGATGCCATTGAAGGTTTCTAGTGGTCAATGTGTGGCCGATATTATCTATAGGATTTTGAAAATCGTCGGATTCATGTTCCATTCACCAAGTTCCTCCTTTTTTTCATCCAAGTTATGTATCAAGTTGAAGTCTCCCCCTACAATCCATCTGCTATCCTATTTTAAGGTAGATAAGTACTCCAGATTTCTAAGGAAGGCTTGCTTATCCCTGGTATTGGTCGGTCCATAAACATTGGAGATGTGGCCAAGTTTATTAGAGTTGATGAGCCTGTAGGTAGTCGTGATGGACCATTTGGTCGCGATGAAGGTATCCATAATGGTTGTGCTGGGGTTCCAAAGTATAGCTAGGCCTCCGGTTGTGCTTGTGGCCACTGTGGATACCTCTTTCCCTTGCTTCCAACAGTATGGGAGAAGGTTATATATGTCTTCAATAGCGCATTTTGTTTCTTGGAGCAACATTATATCTGGTTTCTCTTCTATGATCATATCCCGTAGTAGCTTTTTCTTTGCTACACTTGTTGAGACCCTCTTATATTCCAGAGAGTGATCTTTAAGTGAGGAGGGGAGGGGGGAGTGCAGGAGGGGGAAGTTGTCCACTGAGATGAGGTGGATCTGCTTAGAGTTCACCATGAAGTGACCCATCTCTTGTATGAGCTTGCTGGTCAATTTCCTTCCCTCTCTTTTCATATTTCTGGGGTTTGCTTTGATCCTTTGGTTGGTCCACTTGTATTCCCAAACCATTGCTAGATATGGCTATGGATATGGCTAAGGAGTTAAGGAATACATTATGTACTTTTCATAGTTGATCTAGAGGTATGGTGTACAGTTTCCGGTGTCAGGTTGCATGTCTGTGTGCCTGTGTCCACACCTTCTAGTTCTTCTCATCGATATCCATCTCACATCTCCATCCCTCTGCTTCAAGGTGATCCTCTGTTCGAGTTGTGGGGTCTGTTGAAGAAATGTTTGGATTCGTCTTTGGCATTGATCCCTCTTTCCCTTTGCTCATTTGTCGGGTATTTTCTAAGTCCTGTAATTTCTTTGGTCCGAGGGATTCTAATGGTTGATCTTGTGGACCGCATATTTGTTTCGTGGATGGGTATTTACTTTCCGTTGCCTCGCTTCTTCCTCCTTTTCAGACTTTCCAAGGCCGAGCAAAGCCATCCCTTTGTCTCTTTGTCAAAATCTGAATTCCCCTCTTTGTTTGTGACATTGAGGGGGCATCAAGAGTATTCCATGCTCATGGAATTTCCTACATCCGAATAGTAGGAATATGTTCATAGTCAATGGTTTGCATCCAATCATCATCCTGGTATTTTCCTAAGACCATGGATCCCTGGATTGGTTTGGATATGTTCAGTATACACTGCATGTGTTCATATTAGGTTTTTATTCATATTTATTTATTAGTGGCTCCTACGAATATTTGACATAGACGCCAATGGTGTTACCTATGCCCACAAGAACCTCCTCTAGCCAGAATTCCTAAGGGAATATTGATCCACACTGGTGCATGTGTGAAGTATTCATTTTTGGGATAAATTTATCCGTCTGTAACCCCAAGAAGAGTCCCGCTTGTTGAAAAATATGGCCCCTCCTCACAAAAATGCAGCCTAACCTCGAGGGTTATGTAAGATCATGGTGAAGAAACCCTTGGAGCCCAGCTACATATCGAAGTGGCCTTTGGTCTTCCACCGGTTGTATCCATTTGACCGTGTCCCGTTTTGAGGGCCAGAGCCCTAAAAAATTTACCTACTAAGGCATAATTTTTCATATATTTTCCTTTTCTCAATGTGGGAGAACCATAAATGTATTTCAAGCATGTGGTTCTCTTGTGGGATACACTTGCCTGGTAGCCATGGCCTTGATGCATTTGCGGGTGTTGGCTCTTTCCCTGAATCAATGTCCATGTCCTTGTCTTTGAAGGTTCCTTCAGCCAATAAATTAGATCATAGATCCGAGGGAGGTTCGAAGGTGGGCTACTTAGAGCCCTCTCCCATTCTTCCATTCTCCTTTTCCCAGCTGTACAAGGGGCCTCTCATCCCTCCCTCACTCGTAGAGGCATGTCTCCCAATGGGACTAGCAGCTGTACAAACCCTAAACCTAGCCTCTGCGCTAGCTTGGTACTTTTATTCAAATGTCATTATAATGAGTATCATTGTTACTAAATTACTTGTCTATTTGTGTAAGGCTAGCATCAATATCCCAAAGAAGAATCAAGCTCAAACTTACAGCACGATTTGCCACTTGTATCCTTGGACTTCTTTTAACTTCTCAATATGAATTCTGAAATCATTTGAGAATCTATGTTTATGGAATGGATAACTTGCCTTTGTGTGTTAGCGTATGAGAAAATTTGGATTCTGAAATATTTATCATCTGCATAGTGGATTTCAGGCACAATGAGGAACAAATGGAATCCGTATCAAAAAGATCAAGTTTCACGATGCTATCCTCTGATTTGTAGCATTCATTTGTGCCACCGTTAACCTCAATAGGTATATCGACAAGTTGGTCTTTAACAACACCATCGAATGAGGGTTTAATGTCCATAAACACAGACTCATTTGCGTCATCATGTACAAATGAAATTTCTGGGTTTTCGTCTCATGAGTCCATGGGAAGTGTTCCCCATCATATGATTTTTTGCTATGGTAAGAATCAAAATAACCTCCTTGATAGGAAGATTTAACTAGTTCCACATTTATGGCATCCCCACAAGTAGTGAACATTAAATTTCTCACCTCTAAATAATTGTCACCATAGTTCCCAAGGTCAAAGGATTTATACAAAGTTTAATTGAAATTGCTATGCTCTGTAACATTGAATCGTGATTTAATTTGAAATTATTTGAAATGGAGCACCGAATTTTAAGAATTGAGAGTCCCCATACTCCATATCATCGTAGCCATTAATTGACATATATGATCTGCAGACATCATCTGATCCATTTAGCCTCTGCATCGTAAGCCTTGGTGGCCTCCTGCGCTATTTGAAACATTCCAAGACAAACTATGATTCCCTTTCTGGGATCTTGAATCTCTAAATCCCACTTTCCCCAATTCCTTCGCCTCCCTCTGTCTTGAAAAATCATACAATCAAATTACAAAACCGACTTGCTAAAGATCAAACTCATACCTAGCAGTTGGGTTGTCATGCAAGTCTTTGACACATGTGCCTTAACATCTGATAACTCAATCGAAAGCACCCAGTGCCCTTACCTTATATTTTTAAAACAATTGTACACATCCCACATTCCTCGATTTGGATGTTGTGGAATTTATATGCGCCATCGCTCCCTTGGTATAATAGATGAGATATAAGAACTACCTCTTAGGCCCGGTGCTTGTGCGAAGATTGCATTGGTATGTTGTGTGGCTTATGTGTTGGTTTATGTGAAGACTCGATGAATGTATTGGTTTGGTGTATTGACTTCTGTCTTGGATTTGATATGTGTTGGTTTAGAATTAGGACATAGGTCACTTACGCACACACATGAACTTTTTTTGGTAAAAATACAAATAACTCTTATTGGTAGAAAAGGAAAAGGTAAATGAACTAATTTTAAAAAAAAAAAAAAAAAAAATTGAACATAAGAAAACTAGAAAAGTGAATATTTAATGAAACAAATGAAAATATTATTTGTGGTTGTGCAAGTTAAGAGGCAAGAGTCACGAGGTGTATAGTTAAAATTGATAATAGGCAATCACGAGACTTGATGAAGATTTATAAAAACCTATAACATAGGAAAATGATCAAAGGGATTTGAAAATGCAAGCATGAATTTGCTAAAGACACTCAAAAATTTACGAAAAACTTGGGTGCTAATAGGCTCTATAAATAATGATTCCCAAAATAATTTTTTGTGTTATGTAGTGAAAGACATGGATGAGAAGAGAGGTGAGTATGTGAGGAAATCTGAGAGTACAAAACCCATAGTATATAAATGAAATTATCTAAAATTTAAGGATGTGAGATGCAGATGTGAATTTGAGTAATCATGAGGAAGTTGAAGCTATGAGGTCCAAGGATTTCAAAGAATAAAAGAGAAGAAAATGTAAATTTGTAAGGGTGGCTCGTAGGTGCAAGGAAAAAAGGAACTTCTGAAAAATATGTAGATTTTGAACTATGACAAAAGAGATAAAAAAATAGATATGTAGAAGGCTTGAAAGAAAAAAATAATTTGGCATTGATGATAGCTTGAAGAGATTAGTGATTCCAGTAAATTGGTATCTACATCTTGTTGAGCTGGTGCTCAACTGAAGAGATCTGGTGTCTCCTATAGGTTGGATCCTATAGGAAGTGTTGTGTTTGTTCTTATCTAACGATATTGGTGTCTCTTGGAGGTGGGTCCCTACGAATATAACAAGTATGGATTGGTGCCCACAGAGAGAGCTTAGTTGGTGCCTTCAATATATGGGATTGGTGTCTCTTGTAGATTGGTTCCCTATTTTTGTTGAGTTGGTTCCTCAAGAAAGGAGATTCTCTCCGTAGGTTGGTTCGCAAGCATTGTAATAGTAGTATTGGTTCCTCAGAAGTACTGTAATAGTATGTTGGTTCCTACAAGATCTTATAAAAGAACTATTTTGTGGTTTTCTCCATTTGTCATGTTAATTGCAAAAATTATGGATTGAATGGTTGTATATTTATCATTAACTTATACAATTGGTAAAATAAAATATTGATAAATATTGTAAAATTTATTGTAAGAAAAAGAAAAATAGCCTTATACAAATTCACCCCCCCCTCAGAGTAAGTATTACGTGCTAAAACTTCCAACTGCTTTTGTATTTATGGAATTGGCTTGGAAAAACAATGATGTAGTTCAAAAACACTGATTTTGGGAGATAAGAAATGGTCAAGATTCCCTCTTTTGGGAGGATTCCTCGTAGCATCTTCTTAAATGGAGTAAAAAATATGAACTTGAACCCCTCAGGGTAGAAATCACAAGTTAGAAAAAAATCATCTCTTTCAATACTGGAAACCTCCAGAAATGAAGCAACATTGGTGATCATGAATCCCTAAAGATCAATGGACCCTACCCCTTAATCCCTTTGATTCGAATACCTTATGAGAAAATTTGATCACCCATAAAATAAAAGTCAGTGACCAATCCGACAAGATATGATGGGGAAGGCATCCAAGTATACTTTTTTAAGTTATGGAATCATATCATATAAAACCAAAACTGCAGAACCACCCTCATTAATAAATATGGAGAAAATTTGGAAAAAAAGATTTGTCCAAGTATCTTCCTTGGTTTCTATCACAAGAAAACTATAACTTGGGACAAATCCATTTAAAATGAGTCTTTAAGACCTTACATGTCAATTGATTCCCAAGAACCCTCCTTCTCATCTCTGATGTAGCTCACATACCTTGCCATTTGTCTTGAATAGTTTCAAGCTACTAGTTGTGCTTAATATTTTTCCACATAAGATGTGGATCTCAATGATTTATTGGTGCTCCAATTTAATGCTGCTAGTATTTCCCCTAGGATCTCAAATCAATCTTCTTGCTTATTGGAAAAATGATAGGTCAAGAAGATTTCCAACCTCCTTACTAACGTACCCTACAAGAAGTGCATGTGCAAGATAACATTCATTGTCAATGACACAATTTACAATACCGAATCCAAGAAAGACTCCAACAATCACATGAGTATCATTGTTACTAAAGTAATTGTCTATTTGTGTAAGGCCAACATCGATATCTCAAAGAAGAATCAAACTCAAACTTACAACAACATTTGGCACTTGTATCCTTGGACTGCTTTTAACTTCTAAATATGAATTCTGAAATCATTTGAGAATCTATGTTTATGGAATGGATGACTTGCCTTTGTGTGTTAGAGTATGAGAAAATTTGGAGTTTGGAACAATTATCATTTGCATAATGGATGTCAGGAACAATGAGGCACAATGACTCCAGAGCATAAAGATCAAGTTGCATGATGCTATCCTTTGATTTGTAGAATTCATATGTGCCACCATTGACCTCAATAGGGGTATCCACAAGTCGGTATTTAACAACACCGTCAACTAAGAGTTTAATGTCTATAAACGTAGACTCATTTTCATCATCATGTACAGATGAAATTTCTAGGTTTTCATCTCTTGAGTCCATGGGAAATGTTCCCCATCATATGAGTTGTCGCTATGGTCAGAATCAAAATAACCTCCTTCATAGGAAGAGTTCATGGGTTCCACATTTATTGCATCACCATAAGCAATGAACATTAAATTGCTCAACTCTGAATAGTTGTGACCACAATTCCCATAAGGTCATGATTTATACAAAGTTTGGCTGAAATTGTTGTGCTCAGAACATTAGACTGTGGATGCATTTTAATTGCTTTGAAATGGAGCACCGACTTTTAAGAAATGAGATTCCCCATACTCCATATCATTGTAGCCATAGATTGGTTGATCTGATTTGTAGACATCATCTAATCTGTTTAGCCTCTTCATCGTAGGCCCTGGCAGCCTCCTCCACCGTGTTAAACGTTCCAATCCAAACTCTAACACCCTTTCTGGGATATCGAATCTCTGCAATGTTTCCACTTCCTAATGCCTCCTGCCTTGAAAAATCTTGTAATCAAACTACAAAAATCGACTTGTTGAAGATCGAAGTCATACCTAGCAGTTGGGTTGTCATGCAAGTCTTTGACACCTGTGATTTAGCATCTGATAACTCAATCGAGCACTTGGAAGCCTGTATATATTTTTAAAACAATTCATGGGAAATATACCACATTCCTCAGGAATTTGGATGTTGTGGCATTTATATGCATTATTGCTCCCTTGGTATAATCGATGAGATATAACAATTTCCTTCTAGGCTCAGCGCTTTTGTTGAGCTTGCATTGGTATGTTGCATGGCTTATGTGTTGGTTTATATGAAGACTCGGCAAATGTATCGGTTTGGTGTATTGACTCGTATTTGATTCGTATGTGCTGGCTAGACTTAGGACTTAGGTCACTTACACACACCACATTTCCTTTTGGTGAAACGTAATAACTCTTATTAGTAAAAAACAGAAAAGGTAAATGAACTAATTTTAAAAATATCATTTTTTAATTCTCAACCATGTTCAGAAAGTGAAGATTTAAAGAAACTATTGAAAATATTATTTATGGTTATGCAGGTTAAGAGGCGAGGGTAACGAGATATCTAGTTAAAATTGATAATAGTCACTCATGAGACTCGATGAATATTTATAAAAACCTATAACATAGGAAAATGATCAAAGGGATTCGACAATGCAAGCATGAATTTGTTAAAGATGCTTTAAAAATTTGATAAAAAATAAGGGTGCTAACATCCGATCCAATCGATGGAGACCTCCCTATGAGTTTCCAAGAACTTAGCAAACCGTGTGCCTTTACCATTGGGATATGGAGTCAACTGTCCTGTAACTAATCCCCTGAAAAATTTCAAGATATGTTATTCACTTCTATCATACCCAAATCTACTGAGAGGAACTTTTCTTTTTCATTGAAAACTAAAAAACTTCATCCTACAAACCAATTGAAAAATGAAAACAAAATGCTCAAAACTGAGCTTATTCTAATCGCTTCTACTCCTACTTCTAACAAAATCTGTAATTTGGTCAAGTAAAAGAAAACTTCCGCTAGAAACTATCTGCTTAGTTTCAAGCCCGAGATGATCTCATATATGCCATTGATCAATAGATGATGTATGAAATATAACAACAGTGATAAAAACTCCTTCAGGAAACAATACTCACCTAGAAGTGTTAGTGAGCAATTTGATATTTTCAAGTGATCTGAAACAAAAGACTCCATGAAGGCTGCAAATGGATCTTTAAAACTGAAATCAAAATCATGTTGATCCATAGACTCATCCATGAATACTTTTGTTAATAATATATATAACCCTCTAACCTCTTTGTTATCGTGATCTTTAATATTCTGGTAATAAATAACCCCTTCATAATGATGCTCATAAGATGATGATGAAAGAGGGTTTAAAGCATATTGATCATTATTAGCTAGAAACATGTAATTGGCTATGCAATCATCAACAATATCATCCCCAAGAATTGTTTGAAAATGCTCATGAAAAATGACATGCATACCATTTATAGAAAA
The DNA here is from genome assembly GCA_010110895.2 of Picea sitchensis. Lineage (NCBI taxonomy): Eukaryota > Viridiplantae > Streptophyta > Pinopsida > Pinales > Pinaceae > Picea > Picea sitchensis. Next base: position 117,111 of record SNQJ01S0000946.1, read on the forward strand.
AACTTTGGCAAGAAGAATTTAGATCCGGAATATGAAATAAACTTTTTACATCCTGTCGCTATTCCAAATTTGTTTCTCAGATTCATTGCCTTTTTTGCTCAAAATCTGAAACATACTGGCATTCTAATTGCTCATGTGCATACAGATTTTAAAAGTAAACCCGCTCTCGGATCCTCCTAGAAGCATGGATGTTCTCCTCGACTTCTTTTGCATCCTCAAACAATTGTCTTAAAGATGATGATTTCCTTTCTAACAAGAGAAGGACAAGCTCAATTCTGATCCATAACATAGTATACCATGGAAATAGCCTTTGTAGGCCAACAAAGGTATGTCATGATAAAAGTTGTACAACCTTTTGTTGAAGATGGACAAGAGTTCATCTTCCCTCTCCGGCATGAAAATCAACGAGGTACAAATCAAAATATTTTTTTCTCACCCCAATGCTTCAAAAAATCATTTGACAACTTGATCCAAGAGCCAATAGAAACAACTCTCAAATCCTTAAACCATATTGCAACATCTTTGAACAAAGTTTTGGAAAACAATCTCATTGTAACATCATCATGAACTATTTCAAATTGATCAACAAAGTTTTCAAAGGCCTTAAAATGTCTCTCATCTGTGACATGATCCTCTCCAAAAAACCGAGGAATATATTCAATGAAATCCAAAAGATAAGGGTTGAGGTGATATGGTATCCTTAAAGGCTTGAACATCTTCATTATGATTCTAGTTTTAAAAGAACTGGGTTGATCGTGAGGATTAACAAGTTGATTGGAATGATCAATAATAAAATAAGAAGTTGATAAGATATGGATAGGTTTCAAAACATCTCCAATATCCTCTAGGTTACATGGCTGATCAAATTCAAAAGAGATTTGAATAAAATTATCATCTTTATGAACTGGCTGAGGTAATGATACTGAATTGACATCTACAATACAAGCAGTATGCAAATACTCTTCTTCTAAATATGGATATATAAAATAAGGATGATGATCATACGAATATACAAAACATAAGATGATTCTCTTAATGTGTGAAGGGAAAAGCATAAATGAGTTAATAAAGAACAACAAAAGTTCATGAAGAAGGCTCATAAACCGATACCTAGTTTTACATTTCTAAATCTCTTCATCATTTTGTCAACCCCGATCCTCCCAAATGAGTCTTTGATTGTGGAGACACCATGAAGATTTCTATAGTCAATTTTGTTTCCATCCCTTTTCTTCCATCAAAAGTGGATCCTCATGGTCAGTTTCCTTCCAGGGAAACTAGCTCACCTGCCTCCTAATAATGGCTAATTTGTTATCACTCCAAGAGTCTTTCCCTCACTGTAAAGGAACGAGTTTGGTAACTTAATCAAATGTTTAAATAAGGGTATAAATTGAATCAAGTTGAATAATTTTCTCATAAACTCACTCTCTCAAGCACACATGAAAATACTCAGACAAGCAAGGATTTCTACTACATTGTTCAGATAGCTTTAAAGGATATGATAGATGGAGAATTCTTGAAATACTAGTAGAATCATACAAACAACACTTTTGTATGAATGAATGGCCATCACATGAAAAGACCTGTAAATATTTTTCTACCAATGCAAAGATAATAATGACAATTATTTATAACTGATTAGACATAGATAAATGAATATAATTCATCCACAAGCATAGAATAAGAAGAAAAATGAAAGTTTCAACAACATAATGAAAGAATCTTATATTCTGATATATACTCAAAAGTATCTGTCATTGTGCTGGTCTAATAAACCTCAAAGCAACCTCTTCAATCACCGAGGAAACCCCCTATCATTATTAATTCATGATATATATATATATATATATATATATATATATATATATATATATATATATATATATATATATAATCAATCCTCGATAAAAACAAAACAGTTACAAGTGTGTAGGAAAAAATCTTCTAAAAATAGAAAAAAGAAAGATAGCTTGAAAAGGCTCAACACTTGAGAGAATTTGTATTCAATTGTTGGATGCTTGATGTACGAACGTTGTCCACTAAATATGCATTTGACTTCCAAATAATCTGGAACTATCCCTTTGACTACATAACTGTCTTCCAGGTATCCATGAAAAGCTGCCTTGAAATCTAAAAGTGATAAACTTAATACCCTAAAATTCTGATGGGTACTTTTCTATTTGTATATTGGATGAAACAAAATGACTCAATATGATATTTAAAAAAATTGGTCAATTGATTCCGAGAATCTGTCCTTCAATCTTGATGTATCTCACATACCTTGCCATTTGTCTTGAATAGTTTCAAGCTACTAGTTGTGCTGAATATTTTTCCACATAAGATGTGGATCTCAATGATTTATTGGTGCTCCAATTTAATACTTCTAGTCTTTCCCCTGGGATCTCGAATCAATCTTCTTGATTATTGGAAAAATAGCAGGTCAAGCAGATTTCCAACCTCCTTACTGACGTACTCTACAAGAAGTGCATGTGCAGGATCACATTCATTTTGGATGCCACAATTTACAATACCGATTACAAGAAAGACTCCAACAATCGCATGAGTATCATTTTTTTTATATATATATGTAAGAATTTATATATAGGGAGACTTCAAAAAACTAGAGTTACAAAGTGTGCAGTAGTGTCTTACTGTAATAACTGAACTTCCCTATGGGGAAACCAATTCATCCAGTCGGTGTTGGGATCAAAATTACTACCAATCTTACAAAAAACTAAAAAATAGAGCAAAAAGTAAACTAAAGTCATAAGTAAAATGTTAATATTGGCCTTCATGAGGCCACAGAAGACCCATGTGATGGTCATACACTTGTCTTGTAAGCTGGTCAACCAGGCAGAGAGGTGGTGTGGGTTTCAAGGTCCCATGGCTCCTGTTCGATAGTTGCCCCTCTCCATTACATTTTCTCATGCGTGTCAGCGTCTGAGTCACCCATTTCTAGTCTGTTGTCGGCCCATGTGCCTCCCACTTCCCTGGGCACATGAAAACCTAGTCCTACTACAACGTACACCCCGGGAGTTTCTCCTTCGGTGGGCGTGTATTCCTCATCCATGGCCATGTGCATGGCCTGCCCAGAGTCACCACCTCCTATGGGAAGCCCCCTTTCCCTTGAATCTCCTGTATGTGTGTGCTCCACTACCCTCTTTGCTTCTGGTGTGAAGTGGAAGGCCCCCTAGAAGGTGGAGAGGATTTGGAGGAGTGCAGAGGTATTCCCATATAGTAGCTCTAGCCAAAACTAAAGGTCATCTAGGCCCTGCCGAAGCTTGAATACCAGCTCAAAGAGAATGTCCAAGCTATCCTACAATTGCAAGTCCAGGACTGGATCTGAAAAGGAGTGTGGCCTAGGCTGAGGGTCCTATAGAAGAGGTGGTGCTTTCAAGGGTGGGTGAGTGGAGGAGGCCTCTGGTGGAGCCGGTGTGTTGGCTGATGAATTGGGTGGTACTACAGGAGGCGCCCAAGATGGGGAGGCTCTATCAAGGATGGGTTCTAAGGGAAAACCAAGTGAGCTATCAGAGAGTGCCAACCCCTCAAGCCAGGAAGCCGAATGGGAGGAGGTGGGGAGTGGTTCTTGTTCATACTACGAGGAATGTGAGGAGTGTGAGGGGGATGACCTAGGGGAGGATCCCAGGGAGGTTGCAAGGCACCCGAGCGAGGACCAAAAGGGGTTGCAGTGGTTGCCAAGGCGAGCCTCTCCTTGGCTTGCCTCTCTATCTCGACATTCTAACGGTCCAGAGGGAGAAGGTGAGAGCAAGAAAAGGTCCCAGATGGTTGAGGAGGAACTAGAGAAAAATCCGCTTGCAAGAGAGCGCAGCGAAGGAGGGAGGCTGGAATGAGGCATGGATTCACGGATGAGGAATAAGAAGGAGATGTCGCATGCGCAGAGTAATGGTACGTTCAATGAGCAGAGCCATGGAGGGGACAACTTGAGGAGGTCAGGTGCACCAGGCTTAATGGTGCCTGGGACGTCGTATGGGAGAGTTAAATGCATGGGGGTGGCAGTGGTGCATGCCATGCTTCAATCACATGGTAATCGCCATGGTGGCCTCTTCGTGCCTCCTCCAAGTGCCATGTGTCCCGCACTATCACCCCATCCAATGGTCTATCCACTACTGTGTCTTTTTCAGTACACTGTTGGAGTATGGGATGCGTCATATTGAGGGAAGTTTGGCACAGGAGTTTCGGTCCTTCCCAATTTGTTTCCAGATTTTCCAGTTCATCCACAAATTGATTCGCCTTTCTCTTGCTGTGTGAGGCGATGAAAAATTGATTGGGTTGTAGGAGATTCGCAATTGTTCTTAGTCTGTAGGAGAGTCTCCAACAAGGTGAGATTCGCTTTGGGTCAACTCCATTCAAGATTTTCCTGAAGAGATTGGTAATGACTAGCGAATCCCCTTCAACAATCAGCTTGGTGAAGTTGTGCTCAATTGCTAATTGCAGGCCTTGGGTGAGCCCCCATAACTCAACAACATTGTTCGTAGTGTGGCCTAGGCTACCTGCATTAATTATAAGAATATGGCTTCAGTGATCATGGAAGACCACTCCAAAACATGCTTCCCCAGGGTTACCCTTGG
>SNQJ01S0000946.1:128629-178720 GCA_010110895.2 Picea sitchensis
GGGGAGGATTCTGAACTATATTGACTTTCCAGTGCTGAAGAATACCTTTCTCAGAAGGAGGGCCATTCATATTCGTTGCATGCCAATGTTGTAGCCTGATGGTTTCTAGAATGTTGAGGTGGATTTTCTTCCAACAGTGTTTCCAAGGAATTGAATCATTCCTGAAGATTCTTTTGTTCCTTTCCTTCTAGATTTGATAAAGTATAAAGCCTGGGAAAAGTTTCCAAATACGATTGAGAAGGGGTGATTGAAAAGAACTGTCTCTCCATTTTTCTATGGTGTCGATGATGTTGTCCCACTTGCGGTCAGAGGTGCGCATGATCAACACACCTTGATCCCAAAATTGAGTGGTGTAGGGGTAGGTGTTGAGGAGATGGTTCATAGTCTGGGATTCTTCTCCACAAGGAATACAAATGGACAGACCAAAAAAACCCCTTTTCAAGAGGTTATCCCATGTAAGGATGCTCGAGTGAGTTACAAGCCAGAGGAAAAGACTGATTTTTGGCTAGTGCTTAAGGGCCCAATTTTTTTTCCACTCCTTCCTTAGGGGTAACAGATCTGATTGAGTTTTAATGGCATAGGCTTCTCTAATGTTGAAGGTTCCCCTTGGAAAGTATCCTGATCATAGGATGTCCTCCCCTGTTAGAATGGGGATTTTCATTTTATTGATTTCACTGTGCCAGGGTCGAAGGTCAACGTGTGCCTCTGAATTCAAGTGCTCCTTGTTTGAAATCCAACCTCTCCAGGTGGGCTCTGTTGGAATTTTAAGACCGCTTGTGTGGCTGGGATGTTGAAGGTGTCAGCCCAGTTTTCATACTCCATAATTGGCCACTGCTGCCACGAATCTTTCCAAAACAAAGCCATTTTCCCATTTCTAATTTCCCAGAAGGTGTGACTTGTGACAAGATGTCGATTCTACCTGGCTGCCATCTAGATTAGGGATCCAAGTTTGTCCCCAATCCATCTAATCAGGTTCCTCTCCGCCATGTTGGGTGCATATTTCCTTCTCCAGAGCTTGGCCCACAGATCTTGAGATTTTTTGAGCCATCTCCACCAAATCTTAGCACTTAGGATTTCAATCTTCACTGGGGGATCCCTTAACCCAAGGCCCCCTTGAGCTTTGGGTTTGCAAAGTTTATCCCAGTTGATCAGTGCCATTTTTTTCCCTTGCAAGTTTTTGATGGTGGTCAGGACAGAGTTTGGGGTTGTGGGAGTAGAAAAGGTATAGTGAGAGTAGAAAACGTATACATAGGTAGGGCTTGTAGCACAGCTTTAAGTAAAATGAGGGGACTGGGGAGATTGAGGGCTCTATAGGTCCAGGAAGAAATCCTCTTAGCAAAGGAGGAGAGAAGATGCTCCCACAAACTATTCCTTAGGGCGTTGTCCAGCAAGGGGATGCCAGGGTATTTGGACAGAAGGGAGCTTCGGGTGAAAACTAGGATTTCAGAGATATGACATTGAATCGGAGCTGGTGTATTGAAGAAGAAAATTTGGGATTTGTCTTTGTTGAAGTCTAGTTCTGAGGCATCACAAAATGTTTGAAGGATAGAGACGAAAGAGTGGGCTTCCTTTACTGTGGGGGATCCCATCATCAGGGTATCGTCAACAAATTGGTTGTGGGAGATTGTATGAGAGATACCGTGCAGGGGTAGACCAGTCAACGATTTACTTGCTATGGCGGCGTGAATAGAGCGATTGAGACCCTCAGCCATGGTGATGAAAAGGAAAGGGGGCAAAGGGTCCCCTTGTCTAATTCCTCTGGAGGGAGAAAAAGGACGAGAAGGGACCCCATTAACCAGGATAGAAAAGAAAGCAGAGGAGGTAAGATTTAGAATCCAATCTACCCAAGTATGGTCAAAGCCAAAGGCCAGGAGCATTGCACGCATGTAATCCCAGCTTAACTTATCAAAGGATTTTGAAAGGTCAAGTTTTTGGAGAATACCTGGCGTATGAGTCTTCTGCAAGGAGTGAATGACTTCATGCGCTAGGATGACACTGTCCAAGATTTGCCTGCCTTCCACATAGCTCGATTTCTCTGGAGAAATGATCCGTGGTAGGATGGGCTTGAGTCATCTGGCGATCACTTTGGTTAGGAGTTTATATATGAGGTTGCATAAATTGATGGGTCAAAATGGCTTGGGGTGATTGATCTACCCCTCTTTGGGAATGAGGGTTAGGAAAGTAGCGTTGATAGCTGGGATGACTTGCCCTAAAGATCTGGAGTCTTCGATGATTTCCCAAACCTCTTCCCTGATCATCTGCCAACAATGATGGAAGAAGTCGCTTGTAAATCCATATGGTCCTGTAGATTTTCCTTTGGGGGTGTCCTGGAGTGCTTGATCTACTTCCTCGAGAGAGATGGGCCTAAGTAGAGATTCATTATGTTCCTGAGTGATTAGGGTGGGTACGCGCTGCATAATCTTAGAAATGGCTTGAGATCTTTTTTGTATGGGTTCTGCCAGGAGGTCTGTGTAGTAAGTGACCAGTTCCTTTTCCAGATCCTCGTGAGAATGAATGAGTTGGACATTGCTAGAGGCTAGCTGCGTGATTCGATTGGTGTGTCGTTGCTAAAGGGTGGGCCTGTGAAAAAATTTGGTGTTTCGGTCACCCTCCTTGAGCCACTGGATGCGAGATTTTTGTTTCCACAGAATCTCTTCTTGGGCTTTCATGTATTCCAGATGTTGGCTTAAAGTTGCTTTCTAGGTTTTGAGGTCTTCAGTGAGACCCTGCTCCCAGATTTGTCTTTGTACCATGCTCATTTGATCCTTCAGGTGATTTGGAGAGACAAAAATATTGCCAAAGGTTTTCCTATTCCAGAGTTTGATATGTTTCTTAAGATTCTCGAGCCTCTACTTGAATCGGTACATCTTGGAGCCGTAAGGTATCTCTGCCTCCCTCCACCACCCATGGATTTTTTCATGAAAGTATGGGTGGCTGAGCCAGAACTGTTAAAACCTAAAGGGTTTACAACCTAGGGTGGCCGGCCTATCTAGCCATAGTTGAATGGGCCATTGATCCAACCCATGAAAATCCAAAATGGTTGCCTCACTATTTGTTCCTTCCAATAGTAGGGAGTATGATATTAGGAACCGATCCAATCTACAAACTATTTTATGTGTTCCAGTTCTTCTGTTTGTCCACGTGAAGGTGCCATTGGGGTTTTCTAGGTCAATGAGGTCGATGTTGTCTATAGGATTTTGAAAATCGTTGGATTCCTGTTCCATTCACCAAGTTCCTCCTTTTTTTCATCCAAGTTATGTATCAAGTTGAAGTCTCCCCCTACAATCCATCTGCTATCCTTGGTTAAGGTAGATAAGTACTCCAGATTTCTAAGGAAGGCTTGCTTATCCCTGGTATTGGTCGGTCCATAAACATTGGAGATGTGGCCAGGTTTATTTTATATGATGAGCCTGTAGGTAGTCATGATGGACCATTTGGTCGTGATGAAGGTATCCATAATGGTTGTGTTGGGGTTCCAAAGTATAGCTAGGCCACCGGTTGTGCCTATGGCCATTATGGATACCTCTTTCCCTTGCTTCCAACAGTAGGGGAGAAGGTTATCTATGTCTTCAATAGCGCATTTTGTTTCTTGGAGCAATATTATGTCTTGTTTCTCTGCTAAGATCAAATCTCGTAGCAGTTTTTGCTTTCTACGCTTTTTGAGACCTCTTATATTCCAAGAGAGGATATTTATAAGGGGGAGGGGGAGAGGAGAGGGGGGAAGTTGTCTGAGATGAGGTGGATCTGCCTGGAGTTCACCATGAAGTGACCTATCTCTTGTATGAGCTTGTTCGTCGACTTCCTTCCTCTTCTCTTTTCATATTTCTTGGGTTTGCTCTGATCCTTTGGCTGGTCCACTTGTATTCCCAAACCATTGCTAGATATGGTTGTGGATCTGGCTAAGGAGTTAAGGAAGACCTTATGCACTTTTCATAGTTGATCTAGAGGTATGGTGTATAGTTTCTGGTGTCGGTATGCATGCTACAGGTGCTCCAGGTCCACACCTGCTAGTTCTTTCTCATCAATATCCATCTCGTCATCTCCATCCTCTGTTTCAAGGTGATCCTCTGTTCGAGTTGTGGGGTCTGTTGAAGAAATGTTTGGATTCGTCTTTGGCATTGATCCCTCTTTCCCTTTGCCTATTTGCTGGGGTATTTTCTAAGTATGTACCTCTTTTGGGTGTGAGGGGTTCTATGGTTGATCTTGTAGGACCGCATATTTGTTTCTGGTGGACGGGTCTTTACTTTCCTGGGTTGTCTTCTTTCTTCCTCCTTTTCTGCACTTTCCAGGCACCTGAGTGAAGACATCCTTGTCTTTTTCGGCATCTGAATTCTCCTCTTTGTTTGTGGCATTGAGGGGGCATTCTCTGAAGAGATGCCCATGCTCATGGCATTTCCTACATCTGAATGAAATATGTTCATAATCAATGGTTTGCATCCAGTCCTCATCATGGTAATCTAAGACTATGGATCCTGGGATCGGCTTGGATATATTCAGGTATACACAGATGTGTGCATATTAGGTGTATCATATTTTGTTAGTGGCCTCCGAATATTTGACATAGACGCCAATGGTGTTACCTATGCCCACAAGAACCTCCTCTAGCCAGAATTCCTAAGGTAGGGAATATAGTTTGATCCACACTGGTGCATGTGTGAAGTATTCATTTTTTGGGATAAATTTCTCTGTCCAGAACCTCAAGAAGAGTCTCGCTATTGAAAAAATATGGCCCTCCATCAAAAATGCAGTTTCATTCCTCGAGGTTGTGTAGGATGATGGTGAAGAAACCCTTGGAGCCTAGTTGCAGTTCATAATGTCCTTTGGTCTTCCACCACTGTTGTATCCATTTGACCAGGTCCCGCTCTGAGGGCCAAAGCCCTAAAAATTTACCTACTAAGGCATAATATCTCATATATTTCTTTTGTTCCTCAATGTGGGGAGAACTTACAATGTATTTCGGGCCATGTGGTGCTTGTGGGATACACTTCCCTGGTAGCCATGGCCTTCATGAACTTGCTGGTGCTGGGTCTTTCCCTGAATCAATGTCCATGTCCTTGTCTTTGAAGGTTCCTTCAACCAATAACTTAGATCATAGATTGGGGGGAGGTTCGAAGGTGGGATACTTAGATCCCTCTCCCATTCTTCCATTCTCCTTTTCCCAGCTGTACAAGGGGCCTCTTGTCCATCCCTCCTTCACAGGCATGCGCCCCAATGGGGCGAGCAGTTGCAGCAGAAACCCTAAACCCTAGCTTGCAACAGTTGCAGCTTTATTCAAATGTCATTGCATGAGTATCATTGTTATTAAAGTACTTGTCTATTTGTGTAAGGCCAACATCAATATCCCAAAGAAGAATCAAGCTCAAACTTACAGCACGATTTGCCACTTGTATCCTTGGACTTCTTTTAACTTCTCAATATGAATTCTGAAATCATTTGAGAATCTATGTTTATGGAATGGATGACTTGCCTTTGTGTGTTAGAGTATGATAAAATTTGGATTCTGAAAGATTTATCATTTGCATAGTGGATGTCAGGCACAGTGAGGAACAATGACTCCAGATCAAAAAGATCAAGTTTCATGACACTATCCTCTGATTTCTACAATTCATTTGTGCCACTGTTAACCTCAATAGGGATATCGACAAGTTGGTCTTTAACAACAACATCGACCGAGGGTTTATTGTCCATAAACACAGACTCATTTGCGTCATCATGTACAAATGAAATTTCTGGGTTTTCGTCTCATGAGTCCATGGGAAATGTTCCCCATCATATGATTTGTTTCTATGGTAGGAATCAAAATAACCTCTTTGATAGGAAGATTTAACTAGTTACACATTTATGGCATCGCCACAAGTAGTGAACATTAAATTTCTCACCTCTAAATAATTGTCACCATAGTTCCCACAAGGTCATGACTTATACAAAGTTTGGTTGAAATTGCTATGCTCAGAACATTGGACTGTGGATGCATTTGAAATTATTTGAAATGGAGCACCGACTTTTAAGAACTGAGAGTCCACATAATCCATATCATCGTAGCCATTAATTGGCATATATGATCTGCAGACATCATCTGATCCATTTAGCCTCTGCATCGTAGGCCCTGGTGGCCTCCTCCGCTGTTTCAAACATTCCAAGACAAACTATGATGCCCTTTCTGGGATCTTGAATCTCTAAATCCCACTTTCCCCAATTCCTTCGCCTCCCTCTGTCTTGAAAAATCTCACAATCAAATTACAAAAACCGACTTGCTCAAGATCAAACTCATACCGAGCAGTTGGGTTGTCATGCAAGTCTTTGACACATGTGCCTTAACATCTGATAACTCAATCGAGCACCTAGAAGCCTATATATTTTTTAAAAACAATTCGTGGGAAATATCCCACATTCCTTGGGGATTTGGATGTTGTGGCATTTATATGCGCCATCACTCCCTTGGTATAATAGATGAGATATAAGAACTACCTCTTACGCCCAGTGCTTGTGCGAAGGTTGCATTGGTATGTTGTGTGGCTTCTGTGTTGGTTTATGTGAAGACTCGATGAATGTATTGGTTTGGTGTATTGACTTGTGGCTTAGATTTAATATGTGTTGGTTTAGAATTAGGACATAGGTCACTTACGCACACACATGAACTTTTTTTTGTTAAAAATACAAATAACTCTTATTGGTAGAAAAGGCAAAGGTAAATGAACTAATTAAAAAAAAAAAAAAAATTAAATTTTGAACATAAGAAAACTAGAAAAGTGAATATTTAAGGAAACTAATGAAAATATTATTTTTGGTTATGCAAGTTAAGAGGCAAGAGTCACGAGGTGTATAGTTAAAATTGATAATTGGCACTCACGAGACTTGATGAAGATTTATAAAAACCTATAACATAGGCAAATGATCAAAGGGATTTGAAAATGCAAGCATGAATTTGCTAAAGACGCTTTAAAATTTTGATGAAAAATTTGGTTGCTAATAGGCTCTATAAATAATGATTCCCAAAATAATTTTCTGTGTTATGTAGTGAAAGACATGGATGCGAAGACAGGTGAGTATGTGAGGAAATATGAGAGTACAAAACACATAGTATATAAATGAAATTATCTAAAATTTAAGGATGTGAGATGCAGATGTGAATTTGAGTAATCATGAGGAAGTTGAGGCTAAGAGGTCCAAGGATTTCAAAGAACCAAGAGAAGAAAATGTAAATTTCTAAGGGTGGCTCATAGGTGCAAGGAAAAAAGGAACTTCTGAAAATATGTAGATTCTGAACTATGACAAAAGAGATAGAAAAATAGATGTGTAGAAGGCTTGAAAGAAAAAAATAATTTGGCATTGATGATAGCTTGAAGAGATTAGTGATTCCAGTAAATTGGTATCTACATCTTGTTGAGTTGGTGCTCATCTAAAGGGATTGTTGTCTCCTATAGGTTGGATCCTATAGGAAGTATTGTGTTTGTTCTTAGCTAACAGGATTGGTGTCTCTTGGAGGTGGGTCCCTAAGAATATAACAAGTATGGATTGGTTCCCTCAGAGAGAGCTTAGTCGGTGCTCAATCAAGGGGATTGGTGTCTCTTGTAGATTGCTTCCTGCCATCTTTTTTGTTGAGTTGGTTCTTAGGAAAGGAGATTCTCTTCTCCTGTAGGTTGGTTCTGGCAAGCATTGTAATAGTAGGTTGGTTCCTGTAAGCATTGTAATAGTAGATTGGTTCCTACAAGATCTTATAAAAGAACTATTTTGTGGTTTTCTCCCATTTGGGTTTCCACGTTAATTGCTATGTACTATGGATTGAATGGTTGTATATTTATCATTAACTTATACAATTGGTAAAATAAAATATTGATAAATATTGTAAAAATTTATTGTAAGAAAAGAAAAAATAGCCTTATAATGATTCACCCACCTCTCGGTATAAGTACATGTGCTAAAAAACTTCCCCGCCTATTTTAATTATATGGAATGTGGCTTGGAAAAACAATGATGTAGTTCAAAAACACTGATTTTGGGAGATAAGAAATGGTCAAGATTCCCTCTTTTGGGAGGATTCCTCGTAGCATCTTCTTAAATGGAGTAAAAAATATGAACTTGAACCCCTCAGGGTAGAAATCACAAGTTAGAAAAAAATCATCTCTTTCAATACTGGAAACCTCCAGAAATGAAGCAACATTGGTGATCATGAATCCCTAAAGATCAATGGACCCTACTCCTTAATCCCTTTGATTCGAATACCTTATGAGAAAATTTGATCACCCATAAAATAAAAGTCAGTGACCAATCCGACAAGAGATGATGGGGAAGGCATCCAAGTATACTTTTTTAAGTTATGGAAGCATATCATATAAAACCAAAACTGCAGAACCACCCTTATTAATAAATATGGAGCAAAATTTGGAAAAAAAAGATTTGTCCAAAAGTATCTTCCTTTCTTTGGTTTCCATCACAAGAGAAAACTATAACTTGGGACAACCATTTAAAATGAGTCTTCTTAAGACCTTGTGATTGTCAATTGATTCCGAGAACCTGTCCTTCAATCTTGATGTAGCTCGCATACCTTGCCATTTGTCTTGAATAGTTTCAAGCTACTAGTTGTGCTTAATATGTTTCCACATAAGATGTGGATCTCAATGATTTATCGGTGCTCCAATTTAATACTGCTAGTCTTTCCCCTAGGATCTCAAATCAATCTTCTTGCTTATTGGAAAAATGACAGGTCAAGAAGATTTCCAACCTCCTTACTAATATACCCTACAAGAAGTGCATGTGCAAGATAACATTCATTGTCAATGACACAATTTACAATACCGAATCCAAGAAAGACTCCAACAATCACATGAGTATCATTGTTACTAAAGTACTTGTCTATTTGTGTAAGGCCAGCATCGATATCTCAAAGAAGAATCAAACTCAAACTTACAACAACATTTGGCACTTGTATCCTTGGACTACTTTTAACTACTCAATATGAATTCTGAAATCATTTGAGAATCTATGTTTATGGAATGGATGACTTGCCTTTGTGTGTTAGAGTATGAGAAAATTTGGAGTTTGGAACAATTATCATTTGCATAATGGATGTCAGGAACAATGAGGCACAATGACTCCAGAGCAGAAAGATCAAGTTGCACGACGCTATCCTCTAATTTGTAGAATTCATATGTGCCACCATTGACCTCAATAGGCGTATCCACAAGTCAGTATTTAACAACACCATCAACTAAGGGTTTAATGTCTATAAACGTAGACTCATTTTCATCATCATGTACAGATGAAATTTCTAGGTTTTCGTCTCATGAGTCCATGGGAAATGTTCCCCATCATATGACATGTTGCTATGGTCAGAATCAAAATAACCTCCTTGATAGGAAGAGTTCACTGGTTACACATTTATTGCATCACCATAAGTAATGAACATTAAATTGCTCAACTCTGAATAGTTGTGACCACAATTCCCATAAGGTCATGATTTATACAAAGTTTGGCTGAAATTGTTGTGCTCAGAACATTAGATTGTGCATGCATTTGAATTGCTTTGAAATGGAGCACCGACTTTTAAGAACTGAGATTCCCCATACTCCATATCATTGTAGTCATAGATTGGTTGATATCATTTGTAGACATCCTCTGATCTGTTTAGCCTCTTCATCGTAGGCCCTGGCGGCCTCCTCCACCGTGTTAAACGTTCCAATCCAAACTCTAACACCCTTTCTGGGATCTCGAATCTTCGCAACCCACTTTCCCTAATGCCTTCGCCTCCCTCTGTCTTGAAAAATCCCGCAATGAAATTACAAAAACTGACTTGTTGAAGATCGAACTCATACCTAGTAGCTGGGCTGTCATGCAAGTCTTTGACACCTGTGATTTAGCATCTAATAACTCAATTGGGCACTTGGAAGCCTGTATATTTTTTAAAAACAATTCATGGGAAATTTACCACATTCCTCGGGAATTTGGATGTTGTGTCATTTATATGCATTATTGCTCCCTTGGTATAATCGATGAGATATAACAATTTCCTTTTAGGCTCAGCGCTTTTGTTGAGCTTGCGTTGGTATGTTGCATGGCTTATGTGTTGGTTTATATGAAGACTCGACAAATGTATTGGTTTGTTGTATTGACTTGTGGCTTGGATTTGGTATGTGTTGGTTTAGACTTAGGACTTAGGTCACTTATGCACACACAATTTTTTTTTGGTAAAAATACAAATAACTCTTATTAGTAAAAAACGGAAAAGGTAAATGAACTAATTTTAAAAAATATTTTTTTTAATTCTGAACATAAGAAAACTAGAAAAGTGAAGATTGAAGGAAACTATTGAAAATATTATTTTTGGTTATGCAGTTTAAGAGGCGAGGGTAACAAGCTATCTAGTTAAAATTGATAATAGGCACTCATGAGACTCGATGAATATTTATAAAAACCTATAACATAGGAAAATGATCAAAGGGATTCGACAATGCAAGCATGAATTTGTTAAAGACGCTTTAAAAATTTGATAAAAACTCTGGGTGCTAACATCTGGATCCAACTGGGATGGTGACCTCCCTATGAGTTTCCAAGAACTTAGCAAACTGTGTACCTTTACCATTGGGATATGGAGTCATCTGGCCTGTGTAACTGATCCCCTGAAAAATTTCAAGATATGTTATTCACTTCTATCATACCCAGATCTACTGAGAGGAACTTTTCTTATTCATTGAAAACTAAAAACCTTCATCCTACAAACCAATTGAAAAATGAAAACAAAATGCTCAAAACTGAGCTTATTCTACTGCCTACTCCTACTTCTAACAAAATCTGTAATTTGGTCAAGTAAAAGAAAACTTCCATAGAAACCATTCAAGTAGTTTCAAGCCCGAGATGATCTCATATATGCCATTGATCAATAGATGATGTCTGAAACGTAACAACAGTGATAAAAACTCCTTCAGGAAACAATACTCACCTAGAAGTGTTAGAGAGCAATTTGATATTTTCAAGTGATCTGAAACATAAGACTCCATGAAGGCTGCAAATGGATCTTTAAAACTGAAATCAGAAACATGTTGATCCATGAAAGACTCATCCATGAATACTTTTTTGTTGGAAGACATATGACCCTCTAACTCTCTTGTTATCAGATCTTTATCATTCGTAACAACAACCCTCTCTTCAGAATGATGCTCATAAGATGATGATGAAACAAGGTTTAAAGCATATTGATCATTATTAGCTAGAAACATGTAATTGTCTATGCAATCATCAACTATCTCATCCTCAAAATTGTTTGAAAAATGCTCATGAAAATGACATGCATACATGTCGATAGAAAAATCTTCAAGCAGTGAAGAATTTAGATCCGAATATGACATAAACTTACATCCTTGCTGCTATTCCAAATTTCCTTCGTATTCATTGTCTTCTTGCTCAAAATCTGAAACATACTGACATTCTACTTGCTCATGTGCATACAGATTTTTAAAATAAAACCGCTCTCAGATCCTCCATGAAGCACATATGTTCTCCTCAACTTCTTCTGCATCCTCAAACAATTGTCTTAAAGATGATGATTTCCTTTCTAACAAGAGAAAGACAAGCTCTGAATTCTGATCCATAACATAGTATACCATGGCAACAGTCTTTGTAGGCCAAATTTCCAAAGGTATGTCATGATAAAAGTTGTACAACCTTTTGTTGAAGATGGACAAGAGTTCATCTTCCCCTCTCTTCAAAGCATGAAAATCAACGAGGTACAAATAAAAATATTTTTTTTGACCCCAATGCTTCGAAAAATCATTTGATAACTTGATCCAAGAGCCAATAGAAACAACTCTCAAATCCTTAAACCATATTGCAACATCTTTGAACAAAGTTTTGGAAAACAATCTCATTGTAACATCATCATGAACTATTTCAAATTGATCAACATAGTTTTCAAAGGCCTTGAAATGTCTCTCATCTGTGACACGATCCTCTCCAAAAAACCGAGGAATATATTCAAAGAAATCCAAAAGATAAGGGTTGAGTTGATATGGTATCCTTAAAGGCTTGAACATCTTCATTATGATTCTAGTTTTAAAAGAACTGGGTTGATCGTGAGGATTAACAAGTTGATTGGAATGATCAATAATAAAAGAAGAAGTTGATGATACATGGATAGGTTTTGAAACATCTCCAATATCCTCTAGGTTACATGGCTGATCAAATTCAAAAGAGATTTGAATAAAATTATCATCTTTATGAACTGGCTGAGGTAATGATACTGAATTGACATCTACAATACAAGCATTATGCAAATATTCTTATTCTAAATATGGATATATAAAATAAGGATGATGATGATACGAATATACAAAACATAATATGATTCTCTTAATGTGTGAAGGGAAAAGCAGAAATGAGCTAATAAAGAACAACAAAAGTTCATGAAGAAGGCTCAGAAACTGATACCTAGTTTTAAATGTCTACCCCTTCATCATTTTTTCAACCTGATCCTCCCCAGCGGAGTCTTTGATTGTGGAGTCACCAAGAAGATTTCTATAGTCAATTTTGTTTCCATCCTTTTTCTTCCATCAAAAGAAGGATCTGTGTCGTTCTTCCAGGGAAACTAGCTCACTTTCGTTCCCCGACAATGGCGCCAATTTGTTATCACTCCAAGAGTCTTTCCCTGATTGTAAAGGGAACAATCTTGGTAACTTAATCAAATGTTTAAATAAGGGTATAAATTGGATCAAGTTGAATAATTTTCTCATAAACTCACTCTCTCAAGCACACATGAAAACAATCAGACAAGCAAGGCTTTCTACTACATTGTTCAGATAGTTTTAAGGATATGATAGATGCAGAATTCTTGAAATACTAGTAGAATCATACAAACAACAGTGTTGTATGAATGAATGGCCATCACATGAAAAGACCTGTAAATATTTTTCTACCAATGCAAAGATAATAATGACAATTATCTATAACTGATTAGACATAGATAAATGAATATAATTCATCCACAAGCATAGAATAAGAAGAAAAATGAAAGTTTGAACAACATAATGAAAGAATCTTATATTCTGATATATACTCAAAAGTATATGTTTACATAACTGTCTTCCAGGTATCCATGAAAAGATTCCTTGAAATCTAGAAGTGATAAACTTAATACCCTAAAATTCTAATGGGTACTTTTCTACTTGTATATTGGATGAAACAAAATGACTCAATATGATATTTAAAAAAATTGGTCAATTGATTCCGAGAATCTGTCCTTCAATCTTGATGTATCTCACATACCTTGCCATTTGTCTTGAATAGTTTCAAGCTACTAGCTGTGCTTAATATCTTTCCACATAAGATGTGGATCTCAATGATTTATTGGTGCTCCAATTTAATACTTCTAGTCTTTCCCCTAGGATCTCGAATCAATCTTCTTGATTATTGGCAAAATAACAGGTCAATCAGATTTCCAACCTCCTTACTGACGTACTCTACAAGAAGTGCATGTGCAGGATCACATTCATTTTGGATGCCACAATTTACAATACCGATTGCAAGAAAGACTCTAGCAATCGCATGAGTATCATTTTTTTTATATATATATGTAAGAATTTATATATAAGGACCCTTCAAAAAACTAGAGTTACAAAGTGTGCATTAGTGTCTTACTGTAATAACTGAACATCCCTACGGGGAAGCCAATTCATCCAATCGGTGTTGGGATCAAAATTACTACCAGTCTTACAAAAAACTAAAAAACAGAGAAAAAAGTAAACTAAAGTCATAAGTAAAATGCTAATATTGGCCTTCATGAGGCCACAGAAGACCCATGTGTTGGTCATACACTTAGCTTGTAAGCTGGTCAGCCAGGCAGAGAGGTGGTGTGGGTTGCAAGGTCCCATGGCTCCTGTTCGATAGTTTCCCCTCTCCATTACATTTTCTCATGCGTGTCAGCGTCTAAGTCACCCATTTCTAGTCTTTTGTTGGACCATGTGCCTCCCACTTCCCTGGGCACATGCAATCCTAGTCCTGCTGCAACGTACACCCCGGGAGTTTCTCCTTCAGTGAGCGTGTATTCCTCATCCATGGCCATGTGCATGGCCTGCCCAGAGTCACCACCTCCTCTGGGAAGCCCCCTTTCCCTTGAGTCTCCTGTATGTTTGTGCTCCACTACCCTCGTTGCTTATGGTGTGAAGTGGAAGGCCCCCTAGAAGGTGGAGAGGATTTGGAGGAGTGCAGAGGTATTCCCATATAGTAGCTCTAGCCAAAACTAAAGGTCATACAGGCCCTGTCGAAGCTCGAAGACCAGCTCATAGAGAATGGCCAAGCTATCCTACAATTGTGAGTCTGGGACTGGATCTGAAAAGGAGTGTGGCCAAGGCTGAGGGTCATGTAGAAGAGGTCGTGCTTCCAAAGGTGGGTGAGTGGAGGAGGCCTCTGGTGGAGCCGGTGTGTTGGCTGATGAATTTGGTGGTACTACAGGAGGCGCCCAAGATGAGGAGGCTCTATCAAGGATGGGTTCTAAGGGAAAACCAAGTGAGCTATCAAAGAGTGCCAACCCCTCAAGCCAGGAAGCCGAAGGGGAGGAGGTGGGGAGTGGTGCTTGTTCAGACTATGAGGAATGTGAGGAGTGTGAGGGGGATGACCTAGGGGAGGATCATGGGGAGGTTGCAGGCACCTGAGCGAGGACCAAAAGGGGTTGCAGTGGTTTCCAAGGAGAGCCTCTCCTTGGCTTGTCTCTCTATCTCGGCATTCTAACGGTCCAGAGGGAGAAGGTGAGAGCAGGAAAAGGTCCTAGATGGTTGAGGAGGAACTAGAGAAAAAGCTGGTTGCAGGAGAGCGCAGCGAAGGAGGGAGGCTGGAATGAGGCATGGATTCATGGATGAGGAATAAGAAGGAGATGTTGCATGCGCAGAGTAATGGTGCGTTCAATGAGAAGAGCCATGGAGGGGACAGCTTGAGGAGGTCAGGTGCACCAGGCTTAATGGTGCCTGGGACGTCGTATGGGGGAGTTAAATGCATGGGGGTGGCAGTGGTGCATGCCATGCTTCAATCACATGGTAATCGCCATGGTGGCCTCTTCGTGCCTCCTCCAAGTGCCATGTGTCCCGTACTATCACCCCATCCAAGGGTCTATCCACTACTGTGTCTTTTTCAGTGCACTGGTGGAGTATGGGATGTGTCATATTGAGGGAAGTTTGGCACAGGAGTTCCTGTCCTTCCCAATTTGTTTCCAGATTTTCCAGTTCATCCACAAATTGATTCTCCTTTCTCTTGATGTGTGAGGGGATGAAGGATTGATTGGGTTGTAGGAGATTCCCAATTGTTCTTAGTCTGTAGGAGAGTCTCCAACAAGGTGATATTCGCTCTGGGTCAACTCCATTCAAGATTTTCCTGAAGAGATTGGTAATGACTAGCGAATCCCCTTCAACAATCAGCTTGGTGAAGTTGTGCTCAATTTATAATTGCAGGCCTTGGGTGAGCCCCCATAACTCAACAACATTGTTCGTAGTGTGGCCTAGGCTACCTGCATTAATTATAAGAATATGGCTTCAGTGATCATGGAAGACCACTCCAAAACATGCTTCCCCAGGGTTACCCTTGGAGGCTCCATCGAAGTTGAGTTTGATGAAGCCTTCTGTGGGGGGGTCCAATACGTGGGGATTATCTAAAGAGGTTGAGTGTTGAGGGGGGGGGAAGGATTCTGAACTATATTGACTTTCCAGTGTTGAAGAATACCTTTCTCAGAAGGAGGGCCATTCAGATTCATTGCATGCCAATGTTGTAGCCTGGTGGTTTCTAGAATGTTTAGGTGGATTTTCTTCCAACAGTGTTGCCAAGGAATCGAATCATTCCTAAAGATTCTTCTGTTCCTTTCCTTATAGATTTTCCAAAGTATAAATCCTGGGAAAAGTTTCCAAATACGATTGAGAAGGGGTGATTGAAAAGCATTGTCTCTCCATTTTTCTATGGTGTCGATGATGGTGTCCCACTTGCGGTCAGAGGTGCGCATGATCAACGCACCTTGATCCCAAACTTGAGTTGTGTAGGGGTAGGTGTTGAGGAGATGGTCCATAGTCTCAGCTTCTTCTCCACAAAGAATACAAATGGAGAGACCAACAAAACCCCTTTTCAAGAGGTTATCCCATGTGAGGATGTTCGAGTGAGTAACAAGCCAGAGGAAAAGACTGATTTTTGGCCCGTGCTTCAGGGCCCGATTTTTGTTCCACTCCTTCCTTAGGGGTAATAGATCTGATTGAGTTTTAATGGCATAGGCTTCTCTTATGTTGAAGGTTCCCCTTGGAAAGTATCCTGATCGTAAGATGTACTCCCCTGTTAGAATGGGGATTTTCATTTTATTGATTTCACTATGCCAGGGCCGAAGGTCCACGTGTGCCTCTAAATTCAGGTGCTCCTTGTTTGAAATCCAACCTCTCCAGGTGGGCTCTGTTGGATTTTAAAGACCGCTTGTGTGGCTAGAATGTTGAAGGTGTCAGCCCAGTTTTCATACTCCATAATTGGCCACTACTGCCACGAATCTTTCCAAAACAAAGCCATTTTCCCATTTCTAATTTCCCAGAAGGTGTGACTTGTGACAAGAAGTCGATTCTACCTGGCTATCATCTAGATTAGGGATCCAAGTTTGTCCCCAATCCATCTAATTAGGTTCCTCTTCGCCATGTTGGGTGCATATTTCCTTCTCCAGAGCTTGGCCCAAAGATCTTGAGGTTTTTTGAGCCATATCCACCAAATCTTAGCGCTTAGGATTTCATTGTTCACTGGGGGATCCCTTAACCCAAGGCCCCCTTGAGCTTTGGGTTTGCAAAGTTTATCCCAGTTAATCAGTGCCAGTTTTTTCCCTGTTTTAGGGCCTTGCTAGAGGAAGTTCCTTTGCAAGTTTTTGATGGTGGTAAGGACAGAGTTTGGGGTTGTGAGAGTAGAAAAGGTATAGTGAGAGTAGAAAAGGTATACACAGGTAGGGCTTGTAGCACAACTTTAAGTAAAATGAGGGGACTGGGGAGATTGAGGGCTCTGTAGGTCTAGGAAGAAAACCTCTTAGCAAAGGAGGAGAGAATATGCTCCCACAAACTATTCCTTAGGGCGTTTTCTAGCAAGGGGATGCCAGGTTATTTGGACAGAAGGGAGCTTCAGGTGAAACCCAGGATTTTAGAGATATGATGTTGAATCGGAGCTGGTGTATTGAAGAAGAAAATTTGGGATTTGTCTTTGTTGAAGTCTAGTTCTGAGGCATCACAAAATGTTTGAAGGATCGAGAGGAAAGAGTGGGCTTCCTTTACTGTGGGGGATCCCATCATCAGGGTATCGTCAACAAATTGGTTGTGGGAGATTATATGAGAGATACCGTGCAGGGGTAGACCAGTCAATGATTTACTTGCTATGGCAGCGTGAATAGAGCGATTGAGACCCTCAGCCATGGTGATGAAAAGGAAAGGGGGCAAAGGGTCCCCTTGTCTAATTCCTCTGGAGGGAGAAAAAGGACGAGAAGGGACCCCATTAACCAGGATAGAAAAGAAAGCAGAGGAGGTAAGATTTAGAATCCAATCTACCCAAGTATGGTCAAAGCCAAAGGCCAGGAGCATTGCACGCATGTAATCCCAGCTTAACTTATCAAAGGATTTCGAAAGGTCAAGTTTTAGGAGAATACCTGGCGTATGAGTCTTCTGCAAGGAGTGAATGACTTCATGCGCTAGGATGATACTGTCCAATATTTGCCTGCCTTCCACATAGCTCGATTTCTCTGGAGAAATTATCCGTGGTAGGATGGGCTTGAGTCATCTGGTGATCACTTTGGTTGGGAGTTTATAGATGACGTTGCATAAATTGATGGGTCAAAATGGCTTGGGGTGATTGATCTACCCCTCTTTGGGAATGAGGGTTAGGAAAGTAGCGTTGAGAGCTGGGATGACTTGCCCTAAAGATCTGGAGTCTTCGATGATTTCCCAAACCTCTTCCCTGATCATCTGCCAGAAATGATGGAAGAAGTCGCTAGTAAATCCATACGGTCCTGTAGCTTTTCCTTTGGGGGTGTCCTGGAGTGCTTGATATACTTCCTCGAGAGAGATGGGCCTAAGTAGAGCTGCATTCTGTTCCTGAGTGATTAGGGTGGGTATGTGCTGCATAATCTTAGGAATGGCTTGAGATCTTTTTTCTATGGATTCCGCCAGGAGGTCTTTGTAGTAAGTGACCAGTTCCTTTTCTAGATCCTCTTGAGAATGAATGAGTTGGACATTTCTAGAGCCTAGCTGCGTGATTCGATTGGTGTGTCGTTGCTGAAGGGTGGGCCTGTGAAAAAATTTGGTGTTTCGGTCACCCTCCTTGAGCCATTGGATGCAAGATTTTTGTTTCCACGGAATCTCTTCTTGGGCTTTCATGTCTTCCATATGTTGGCTTAAAGTTTCTTCCTAGGTTTTGAGGTCTTCAGTGAGACCCTGCTCCCAGATTTGTCTTTGTACCATGCTTATTTGATCCTTCAGGTGATTTTGAGAGACGAAAATATTGCCAAAGGTTTTCCTATTCCAGAGTTTGATATGTTTCTTAAGATTCTCGAGCCTCTACTTGAATCGGTACATCTTGGAGCCATAAGGTATCTCTGCCTCCCTCCACCACCCATGGATTTTTTCATGAAAGTATGGGTCGTTGAGCCAGAACTGTTAAAACCTAAAGGGTTTACAACCTGGGGTGGCCGGCCCATCTAGCCATAGCTGAATGGGCCATTGATCCGACCCATGAAAATCCAAAATGGTTGCCTCAAGATTTTTTCCTTCCAACAGTAAGGAGTCTGATATTAGGAACCGATCCAGTCTACAAACTATTTTATGTGTTCCAGTTCTTCTGTTTTTCCACATGAAGGTGCCATTGGGGTTTTCTAGGTCAATGAGGTCGATGTTATCTATAGGATTTTGAAAATCGTCGGATTCATGTTCCATTCACCAAGTTCCTCATTTTTTTCATCCAAGTTATGTATCAGGTTGAATTCTCCCCCTACAATCCATCTGCTATCCTTGGTTAAGGTAGATAAGTACTCCATATTTCTGAGGAAGGCTTGCTTATCCCTGGTATTGGTCGGTCCATAAACATTGGAGATGTGGCCAAGTTTATTAGAGTTGATGAGCCTGTAGGTAGTCGTGATGGACCATTTGTTCACGATGAAGGTATCCATAATGGTTCTGTTGGGATTCCAAGGTATAGCTAGGCCTCCAGTTGTGCCTATGGCCGTTGTGGATACCTCTTTCCCTCGCTTCCAACAGTAGGGGAGAAGCTTATCTATGTCTTCAATAGCGCATTTTGTTTCTTGGAGCAATATTATATCTTGTTTCTCTGCTAAGATCAAATCTCGTAGCAGTTTTTTCTTTCTACGCTTGTTGAGACCTCTTATATTCCAGGAGAGGATCTTTATGAGGAGGACGGGGAGGGGAGAGGGGGGAAGTTGTCTGAGATGAGGTGGATCTACCTGGAGTTCACCATGAAGTGACCAATCTCTTGTATGAGCTTGTTCGTCGACTTCCTTCCTCTTCTCTTTTCATCTTTCTTGGGTTTGCTCTGATCCTTTGGCTGGTCCACTTGTATTCCCAAACCATTTCTAGATATGGCTGTGGATCTGGCTAAGGAGTTAAGGAAGACATTATGCACTTTTCATAGTTGATCTAGAGGTATGGTGTACAGTTTCTGGTGTCAGTATGCATGCTCCAGTTGCTCCAGGTCCACACCTGCTAGTTATTTCTCATCGATATCCATCTCGTCATCTCCATCCTCTGTTTCAAGGTGATCCTCTATTCGAGTTGTGGGGTCTGTTGATGAAATGTTTGGATTCATCTCTGGCATTGATCCCTCTTTCCCTTTGCCTATTCGCTAGGGCATTTTCTCAGTCTGTACCTCTTTTGTGTCTGAGGGGTTCTACGGTTGATCTTGTAGAACTGCATATTTGTTTCTGGTGGACGGGTCTTTACTTGCCTAGGTTGCCTGCTTACTTCCTCCTTTTCTGCACTTTCTAGGCGCCTAAGCGAAGCCATCCTTGTCTTTGTCAGCATCTGAATTCCCCTCTTTGTTTGTGGCATTGAGGAGGCATTCTCTGAAGAGATGCCCATGCTCATGGCATTTCCTACATCTGAATGAAATATGTTCATAGTCAATGGTTTTCATCCAGTCCTCATCATGGTATTCTAAGACTATGGATCCCGGGATCGGCTTGGATATATTCAGGAATACACAGATGTGTGCATATTAGGTGTATCATCTTTTGTTAGTGGCCTCTGAAGATTTGACATAGATGCCAATGGTGTTACCTATGCCCGCAAGAACCTCCTCTAGCCAGAATTATTAAGGTAGGGAATATAGTTTGATCCACACTGGTGCATGTGTGAAGTATTCATTTTCTGTTATAAATTTCTCTGTCCAGAACCTTAAGAAGAGATTTTCTGTTGAAAAAATATGGCCCTCCATAAAAAATGTAGTTTCAATCCTCGAGGTTGTGCAGGATGATGTTGAATAAACCCTTGGAGCCCAGTTGAAGTTCATAATGTCCTTTGGTCTTCCACCAGTGTTGTATCCATTTGACCAGGTCCCGTTCTAAGGGCCAAAGCCCTAAAAATTTACCTACTAAGGCATAATATCTCATATATTTCTTTTGTTCCTCAATGTGGGGAGAACTTACAATGTATTTCGGGGCATGTGGTGCTTGTGGGATACACTTGCCTGGTAGCCATGGCCTTGATGCACTTGCTGGTGCTGGCTCTTTCCCTGAATCAATGTCCATGTCCTTGTCTTTGAAGGTTCCTTCATCCAATAACTTAGATCATAGATCGAGGGGAGGTTCGAAGGTGGGATACTTAGAGCCCTCTCCCATTCTCCCATTCTCCTTTTCCTAGCTGTACAAGGGGCCTCTTGTCCCTCCCTCCTTCAGAGGCATGCGCCCCAATGGGGTGAGCAGTTGCAGTAGAAACCCTAAACCCTAGCTTGTAGCAGTTGCAGCTTTATTCAAATGTCATTGCATGAGTATCATTGTTATTAAAGTACTTGACTATTTGTGTAAGGCTAGCATCAATATCCCAAAGAAGAATCAAGCTCAAACTTACAGCAGGATTTGCCACTTATATCCTTGTACTTCTTTTAACTTCTCAATATGAATTCTGAAATCATTTGAGAATCTATGTTTATGGAATGGATGACTTGCCTTTGTGTGTTAGCGTATGAGAAAATTTGGAGTCTGAAAGATTTATCATCTGCATAGTGGATGTCAGGCACAGTGAGGAACAATGACTCCATATCAAAAAGATCAAGCTTCACGAAGCTATCCTCTGATTTGAGGCATTCATTTGTGCCACCATTAACCTCAATAGGGATATCGACAAGTTGGTATTTAACAACACCATCGACTGAGGGTTTAATGTCCATAAACATAGACTCATTTGCGTCATCATGTACAGATGAAATTTCTGGGTTTTCGTCTCATGAGTCCATGGGAAATGTTCCCCATCATATGATTTGTTTCTATGGTAAGAATCAAAATAATCTCCTTGATAGGAAGATTTAACCAGTTCCACATTTATGGCATCGCCACAAGTAGTGAACATTAAATTTCTCACCTCTAAATAATTGTGACCATAGTTCCCACAAGGTCATGATTTATACAAAATTTGGTTGAAATTGCTATGCTCAGAACATTGGACTGTGGATACATTTGAAATTATTTGAAATGGAGCACCGACATTTAAGAACTGAGAGTTCCCATACTCCATATCATCGTAGCCATTAACTGGCATATCTGATCTGCAGACATCATCTGATTCGTTTAGCCTCTGCATCGTAGGCCCTGGTGGCCTCCTCTGCTGTTTGAAACATTCCAAGACAAACTCTGATGCCCTTTCTGGGATCTTGAATCTCTAAATCCCACTTTCCCCAATTCCTTCGCCTCCCTCTGTCTCGAAAAATCTCACAATCAAATTACAAAAACCGACTTGCTAAAGATCAAACTCATACCTAGCAGTTGGGTTGTCATGCAAGTCTTTGACACATGTGCCTTAACATCTGATAACTCAAACGAGCACCTAGCAGCCTATATATTTTTTAAAAACAATTCGTAGGAAATATCCCACATTCCTTGGGGATTTGGATGTTGTGGCATTTATATGCGCCATCACTCCCTTGGTATAATAGATGAGATATAAGAACTACCTCTTAGGCTCAGCACTTGCACGAAGATTGCATTGGTATGTTGTGTGGCTTCTGTGTTGGTTTATGTGAAGACTCAATGAATGTATTGGTTTGATGTATTGACTTGTAGCTTAGATTTGATATGTGTTGGTTTAGAATTAGGACTTAGGTCACTTACGCACACACATGAACTTTTTTTTGGTAAAAATATAAATAACTCTTATTGGTAGAAAAGGCAAAGGTAAATGAACTAATTTTAAAAAATATTTTTTTAAATTTTGAACATAAGGAAACTAGAAAAGTGAAAATTTAAGGAAACTAATGAAAATATTATTTTTGGTTATGCAAGTTAAGAGGCAAGAGTCACGAGGTGTATAGTTAAAATTGATAATAGGCACTCACGAAACTTGATGGATATTTATAAAAACCTATAACATATGCAAATTATCAAAGGGATTTGAAAATGCAAGCATGAATTTGCTAAAGATGCTTTAAAAATTTGATGAAAAATTTGGGTGCTAATAGGCTCTATAAATAATGATTCCCAAAATAATTTTTTGTGTTATGTAGTGAAAGACATGGATGCGAGGAGAGGTGAGTATGTGAGGAAATCTGAGAGTACAAAACCCATAGTATATAAATGAAATTATTAAAATTTAAGGATGTGAGATGCAGATGTGAATTTGAGTAGGCATGAGGAAGTTGAGGCTATGAGGTCCAAGGATTTCAAAGAATAAAAGAGAAGAAAATGTAAATTTCTAAGGGTGGCTCGTAGGTGCAAGGAAAAAAGGAACTTCTGAAAAATATGTAGATTCTGAACTACGACAAAAGAGATAGAAAAATAGATATGTAGAAGGCTTGAAAGAAAAAAATAATTTGGCATTGATGATAGCTTGAAGAGATTAGTGATTCCAGTAAATTGGTATCTACACCTTGTTGAGTTGGTGCTCATCTAAAGGGATTGGTGTCTCCTATAGGTTGGATCCTATAGGAAGTGTTGTGTTTGTTCTTAGCTAATGGGATTGGTGTCTCTTGGAGGTGGGTCCCTACGAATATAACAAGTATGGATTGGTGCCCACAGAGAGAGCTTAGTTGGTGCTCAACCAAGGGGATTGGTGTCTCTTGTAGATTGGTTCCTGCCATCTTTTTTGTTGACTTGGTTCTTAGGAAAGGAGATTCTCTTCTCTTGTAGGTTGGTTCTTGCAAGCATTGTAATAGTAGGTTGGTTCCTGCAAGCATTGTAATAGTAGGTTGGTTCCTACAAGATCTTATAAAAGAACTATTTTGTGCTTTTCTCCCATTTGGGTTTCCACGTTAATTGCTATGTACTATGGATTGAATGGTTGTATATTTATTATTAACTTATACAATTGGTAAAATAAAATATTGATAAATATTGTAAAAATTTATTGTAAGAAAAGAAAAAATAGCCTTATAATGATTCACCCACCTCTCGGTATAAGTACATGTGCTAAAACACTTCCCCACCTATTTTATTTATATGGAATGTGGCTTGGAAAAACAATGATGTAGTTCAAAAACACTGATTTTGGGAGATAAGAAATGGTCAAGATTCCCTCTTTTGGGAGGATTCCTCGTAGCATCTTCTTAAATGGAGTAAAAAATATGAACTTGAACCCCTCAGGGTAGAAATCACAAGTTAGAAAAAAATCATCTCTTTCAATACTGGAAACCTCTAGAAATGAAGCAACATTGGTGATCATAAATCCCTAAAGATCAATGGACCCTACCCCTTAATCCCTTTGATTCGAATACCTTATGAGAAAATTTGATCACCCATAAAATAAAAGTCAGTGACCAATCCGACAAGAGATGATGGGGAAGGCATCCAAGTATACTTTTTAAAGTTATGGAAGCATATCATATAAAACCAAAACTGCAGAACCACCCTCATTAATAAATATGGAGAAAAATTTGGAAGAAAAAGATTTGTCCAAAAGTATCTTCCTTTCTTTGGTTTCTATCACAAGAGAAAACTATAACTTGGGACAACCATTTAAAATGAGTCTTCTTAAGACCTTGTTATTTTCACTTCTATAATGTTGGAGTTACGTCACACACACCTAGGATTTATTTTTCCTAAGGTTATTCCTTGTTTATTAGTCATAATTAGTCATTATCCAGTCTCCTATATTTTAGGGTAGAATATTCCACCTGGAGAATATTCACTTTCAGTTGACACTTCAGTTTGACTAGTTGAGATGAGTTTAGATGTTGCATTGGTTTTGTCACCATGCAACATTGGGATCATCACCAACTCACTACTCTTTGTTCAGTCAGTTAACTGAAGACTAGTTGACTAGTTAACTCAGCTAGGTGGCAGTTCACTNAGATAAGAAATGGTCAAGATTCCCTCTTTTGGGAGGATTCCTCGTAGCATCTTCTTAAATGGAGTAAAAAATATGAACTTGAACCCCTCAGGGTAGAAATCACAAGTTAGAAAAAAATCATCTCTTTCAATACTGGAAACCTCTAGAAATGAAGCAACATTGGTGATCATAAATCCCTAAAGATCAATGGACCCTACCCCTTAATCCCTTTGATTCGAATACCTTATGAGAAAATTTGATCACCCATAAAATAAAAGTCAGTGACCAATCCGACAAGAGATGATGGGGAAGGCATCCAAGTATACTTTTTAAAGTTATGGAAGCATATCATATAAAACCAAAACTGCAGAACCACCCTCATTAATAAATATGGAGAAAAATTTGGAAGAAAAAGATTTGTCCAAAAGTATCTTCCTTTCTTTGGTTTCTATCACAAGAGAAAACTATAACTTGGGACAACCATTTAAAATGAGTCTTCTTAAGACCTTGTTATTTTCACTTCTATAATGTTGGAGTTACGTCACACACACCTAGGATTTATTTTTCCTAAGGTTATTCCTTGTTTATTAGTCATAATTAGTCATTATCCAGTCTCCTATATTTTAGGGTAGAATATTCCACCTGGAGAATATTCACTTTCAGTTGACACTTCAGTTTGACTAGTTGAGATGAGTTTAGATGTTGCATTGGTTTTGTCACCATGCAACATTGGGATCATCACCAACTCACTACTCTTTGTTCAGTCAGTTAACTGAAGACTAGTTGACTAGTTAACTCAGCTAGGTGGCAGTTCACTCCTGTAACTTCCTAAGAGACTAGACTAGGTGGCAGTTTACTCTTGTAACTGTTGGTGTGTGTCCAAATCAATCTAGACCACCACTATGGCCAATTAGTTACTCATGTATCATATATCTATTGTAAATTATTCACTCTTTGAGTGTGGAATATGGTTAATGAGAATTCTTCAATTCTTTCTATCTTGCTTCTTCTTTCTTAATATCTCTCTGCAAATGTGTGTAGTAGTTTCTAGCTAGATATATTTTGTGCAGGTTCAACACATTTACATGTAAGAACCAAGTTGAATCGATAGAGAATTTGTTCAAAATATTTCCCTATGTGTCTATTTTCGAATTAGAGAACCCTGATCTTCTAGATATATGGTCGCAACAAAATCAACATCAGGAATATGATCGAAGAGTGGCATCAACAAATCAACAAAAATCCCATAGTAAACAGATCTTGTTAGCTCCTTCAAGGGTTCCTACTATGGGAAACTTGGAAAGAAAGGAATAGATTCATATTCAAAATTGAGCACAAGAAACCCCAAGACATTTGGACCAAAATAACTCGTGACATTTGCAAAATTTTCCTTCTCCACCCTTGGACTAAACAATATTGGAATGGAGTTCCTCAAGACCTTAATATCCTTTGGGTCCTCAATATAAACCTAGTTATTTTGATCTCCTCTTATCAGAAGGTCCATAAACCTTGTCCTTATCCTCATAACAGATGGTTTTCCCCTCCCCCAGGATTCCTCAAGTTTAACTTCAATGGTTCCTCCAAAGGTAACCCATGCCCTACAAGATTTGGACGGGTCTTTAGGAATGAAAGGAAATCTGGTTTGGACTTATGTAGTAAATATGGGTATTGATAGTAACAATGTCGTTGAACTTTATGCTTTGGAATATGATCTACGGATAGAAAACTGTGAAGGTTTTTCCAAGATCATTATAGAATGGGACTCTCATATTGGCATCCACATGCTTAGAAAACTACAAGAAGGAACTCCTATAAGAAAGCTTGTCAAATGATAGCAACTTGAAGTTGGTCTGGATAAACTAAAAATACTCCTCCGAGGAATCTTGGCTCTCATACCTTCTTACATTCACAAAAAAACTAATAAAGTGGTGGATAAAATGGCTAATGTAGGTAGTTTAGAGGGCCAAGAAACTCTTGACAAGTGTTGGAACCTCTCTTGTTCTAATTCGCTATTAGAAAAATTCTCTAACATTGCAGCTACAGAAGGCACCCTATGAGGTAAGATGCTAGTGATGTGCACCATCTCAAATATTGAATCCAACATCCATGTGGATAGACCATTAACTAGCCACTGATATGCATGCAAGGAGGGAAGGTTATGTCATGGGTTATCGACATCGGCATAGGATGAGGGAGATTTTGCAAACCTTAATTTCCAATTAAGGATGGTATGTTGATATCCGCTCATTTTCACCTCTATATCAGCATGGAATTGAGCAATTTAAAACATCATTACTCATACATATGGAATATCAACACCATCTCATAAGATTATTAGTTTAAGTGGAGTGCTAGTCCAAATGGCATAATTTTTTATAGTGGAGTGGGAGCGACTTCATTGTTCCTTGGCATGATAAAAGAGGAAGATAATACCCCACATTAGAGAGCCTGGACATAACATCTATGATGGTTTTCAACTAGATCAGATCTTACCTCACCTCTCATCCAAAATATGTCTGTTTTTGGGCCGCTATGACACTAAGGCATGACTATAACATAGGGTATCACTGTGGTTGACGTAACATTCTATACCCCTCCTCCTCCAACAATATAATTCTAGAACTAATAAGCTGATGGTGCAGCAAGAGGCTTAGGACACTATTAATGAATATTGGAAACGTGTCCCCCCCACATCCATGAGGATGTTTATAATGTGGAGGAATCCATCTACCATGAAAGAGCTAGTATCCATGACTGGGACATAGATGTCAAAATTAGAAATCGCGTTCCGGACCTGGGAAGATCCAGAGAAAGGAACACCAAATACTAGCGTACAATTGATCTCTATTGGCACATAAAGACATTTGTGGGAAATATCATGATGGAAGAATGTGAGGAATTCCTCACTCAATCAATTGATATGTTGTAGCAACTTCAGGACATTCACATCTGGTTGAATTCTCTGGATCAGCAAGGCAATTCCCATAATGATGGCATACCTAGACCTACACTTTGGAACATATGTTGAGGGAAAGTGGAATTTTCACTAACTAATCTCTAACATGTTTAAGGAATTTTTAAATACTCATATCAGTTTTTAAAATAGACTACTTTCTGATTATATAATAATAATTAGACTTTTAGAATGGTCTTCTATCTCTAGAAGATTTCTTTTAATCCAGAACTTGGCTCAAAATCTTCGGACAGATAGTTTATTTCACTACCATTGGTCTGGTTTCCCTAGTGGCAAACCAATAGTTCAATGGGTTTTGTACAATCCTTCTATACTATGATAAATATAAGTAGACTTGTTAGTTGATATAAAAAAAAGGATATTACAGAAACTTAATTAACAGAATGAATTAAGAAACATAAAATCATTACTTAATCCGTATACTTAGGCACACAAAACAAAATAATAAATATAATAACATGAATAAAAATACAATGAAATAACAACACCTATTTTGTGAGTTGGGCCCTCCCTATTTAGAAAAAAGTACTGGAATAAGATAAAACAATGTTAAATCAAACCATCAACTCACTTCACCCACAAGACATAAATCAAACTGGAGCTTATATTGCTAGAACATATCTTCAATTTTACAAAGATATGTTCTATCAAAAGTTTAGGCATTAAAATGATAAATGATAAATAATAATGTATACAAGTTTAGGCATCATAGGCATAAAATTTTCATCTCCTCCTAATTGAACTTGTTACATGTCCTCATGTAACCCTAAAATATTTCATGTAATCATTGGAATTGGAAAAGTCTCAAAGGGATGACTCAAATGACTAAGATGCTTAGTTTAAATGATAATACTTTTGATGAAAGTTTCTCAATTTATAAGGAAGGTGTCCATCCTTCTCCATCACATAATAACCAATTTCAAGGTCAACATCTTCTCAAAGGGATAATTCCTCTATTATATCATTGGAAAAACAAAACTTATATCTTGATGAAGTACACCAAATGAGTGGGAAATGGAATTTCAGCCCCATACTTTATGTTTTGAGATTTCTTATAGAGTTTAAGTACATCTAGGATTTTTTTAGAGCTATGTTGGAGTTAGGATAGAATAGTGGCTCTCTTTTTCTAAGTTCAAGGGATAAAACATCCCATCTATGATAACAGCCAAATAGAGCCTCCAATCCTAACAATGTTATTCTCCTCTCACATTCTCCTTTAACTAAGTAACCTTTCATGGCCCATGAATACCTAAGGGGAATATGATATTCTCCTATAAGTTGGCATTCCATTCTACATTCTCCAAATAGGACCAATATTTACTCCACTAAATCTAATGGAAAAAGAGTGAAGTGAAATTCATCAATTATATATCCCCTACAAATGGATTAGGATTCCATTTCTTCAAATGCCCTAGTAGAAATTTGTGTTGGTATAGGTTTGCTAATGATTTATTTTTTCTCATAATAACCGTAATAAAGAGTTAATAAATATTAATTAGTGAAAACATTACAATATTTACCTTCAATTACTTGGCATAGTTAAAAAAAAAAAACCACCATTTATTTAAGAAAATTGCATATACTAGGGAAGCTTCCCTAAATTTTAGTGTTTCCAATTACATCTTCTCTTTGTATAAATTAAATTGATGGCTTGCTTTTGCTTCTTCTTATTTTTTTTTTCTTATAAGGTCACCTAAGATATTTTGAGCTATTTTCAGGGTTCGATATTCTTTCCAAAAAGATGTCCATCGTTCAATATTTTTCTCATATAACTTAATGGCAAGATTACTAAATAGCTTATTAATTCTAAAAGGGCATCTAAGTCATTAGTACATCTAATTATCAACCTAGAGATTGTATGCTTGCAAGATCTTATGTGAAATATATTTAGTTTTCAAGAAGTTATTTAAAAGTTGAATACTAACATGCATGCTACTTCTAATCTAACTAAAATACAATTAATGTGAATTATATGTAGGTTTCAAGAAGTTATTTAAAAGTTAAAAACTAAATTGCTACTAATCTAACTAGAATACAATTATACCTTAGTAACTCAAAAAAAAAAAAAAAAAAACATTATGCTACTTCTAATCTAATACAATTATAACTTACAGAAAACATAACATTAAATTACCAAAAAAAAAACAAACAAACAAACATTATGGTAAATAAATGAAAACAATGATAAGCTACAACTTAAAAATAGTAGCAAAACATAGCTTTAAAGTACCAAAAAAGCATTATGGTAAATAAATTAAAACAATGATAAGCTACAACTTAAAAATCAGTAGCACACAATTATATTAAAGTACCCAAAAAAAAGCTTTATGGTAAATAAATAAAAACAATGATAATACAACTTAAAAATCAGTAGCACACAATTATATTCATTGTTATGTAGCAATACACTATAAACAATTCAATAACAAATATTTGCATTCAATCAATCTGGTAGTAATTAGTTAAGAACAACAAAACTATGAACAATACTATAAAACTAACTATTAAGTAGTAAATAACATAGCACATGTCCCCTGATATTGGGTCCTTTCTATGTAAAAAATGGCACTAAAGTAACTTTAGCAGATAAGTACTAACTCATAATTTAAAAATAATTGCACATAATTCATGAATAAAGAGAAAAAAATAAATAAATAAGTACTAACTCATAATTTGAAATGAAAAGATTAAGCAAATTCATTATACGAGAAAAATATATATATATATAAATATAAGATGTATGTCTCCTCCTCTCACTCAGAGGTGAGAACGGCCTTTGTAGATGTAATGCTCTATTTTATCTTATCTAATCATTATGATAATTGAGAGTTTTTTTTCACAAATGACTTGGTTATTTATTTTGATGATGAAATTTAATTTAAAATTATAAATTATGTTTAAGTATATTTGAGAATGATGAATTGGTTAAATTAAATTCATGTAATATTTAGATAAATATTTTATGTAATGATATGATGAAATAAATGATAATAATTATTCTCTTGATGATTTTACATAAGATTTGGACATATTAAATGTAGATATTACTAATAGTTTTTATAGTGAGTCATGGAGCTATAAAGGCATAGTGACACAGAATATCATCGACAAAAATTTGGGACTTCGGATTGAGCGGGAAATAGTAATTATTTGGTGAATATGTTTTGTATAATTGATATGAATGATGAAAATTACTAACGAAATGATATAGTGAATGTAGACATAGGGAACATGCTTGTCGATTCGATCCACACATAGGTAATGGGACTTCATAGAGTTATACTAGGTACTATCATGAGAGGTGGAACAATGTCCCTGCTTCCACTTACTATAACTCCTTTTGTGGCTAGAGTTGAAAAGTGTAGGACACTTTTACTTGGCAGTCGCACGTTGTCGAGATGGTAGGCCATAGATTTGATCATTCACTAGGATCAACTAAGAGGTGTACAATAAAGTGAAATCCTTATTCCTTAGTAGTTATTAGTCTCTAAATAAGGGAACCAAACTGAGCTAACAATGTTTCCATTATTGCACCAATTCCCCATCAATCAAAAGTCCGATACTTGAAAGACATGCGCACATGGTAGCCTTGGGGAAAGTCAATATACTATGTGAAGAAAATAATGAAGGGATTTTTGAAAAGCCCCATTCTAGATAAACTCATTCAAGGTTCAACTCGGGGATTACTGCCTTAACACCCAATTTTATTAGAAGATTTGAGGTTCACAACGTTATCCATACTATTATTCCTCCAAAGTTTATTAATTATAGACTACCACAATTTGTTGATAAATAAAAATGTTATGAATGGTTATCATAAATTTAACGTAATTGCTTAAAATGTTTTGTGACATAGACTGTAATTTTATTGGATCTATATGAATGGATTAGCGTAGAAACCTTGTTGAAATATAACCCTTTATGTTTAATAATATCAAATTTCATATAATATAGTAGAGATTTAAGGTTCGATATAATCACCAAAAGCAATGTGGATTGTAGATTGGATAATTACAACATTCATAGCCTAATGGTTAAGAACATGTGTTTTCTCCTAAGAGGTCACATGTTCAAATCTAGAGGAGAGTAAGATATATATACCTACGTAGACTTACCAGTCAAATCGTTGTCTATGACCTTCCGGCTATGTGACTGGCACGGAAACCTAGGATCGACTATTGGATTGGCTGGCTCTTGGCTTGACTCTTGGCATTGCTTGAATGAAACCTAGCATTGAAGCTTGAAATGGAGTACCAGCATCTAGTGGACCAACTATTGGTATCGAGTACCGTACCGGCATTGATTTAGTCAAAACTTGTCATCGCGTGCATTAACACCAGGCATCAACTCTTATATTGAGTCTTGTCAAATATTCATGTCATCAAGTGATTGAAACCTGGATCGAGTACCAGCATATACACCTACCTAGGATCAACTATCGGCCATTATCAATACCTTCTTTCTGTCCCCATGTAATCTCATAGAGGTTGGGCGTACAAACTCCGACTTGCGGCTAACTAATAGGGCTTATGCCAACAAGACCAATTGTTCATAAACAACACCTTTATATTCATAAACAAGACATTCTATTTCCAAAAAAAGTCACTGAGAAAATTGCTATTTTTGCATTTAGATGAAAACACTCGATTTACTAAGTAACAATTTTTCATAGCTTAGAGGATTGGAATGGCAAATGATTTTAAAAAAAATAAAACAAAAAAATATCATACATGGTGAATTTGGTATCTAGCTTAAGTGTGATCTTAAAAAAAAATAATTTTATTATTATTATTGTTAAGCAAAATAAGATTAGGCTTTAAAAACCATTACTTTGTAAAAGAAGAAGTCGATTTCAAACCATTGTGTCAACTAACACGTCACTCATTCCAACTCTTTTGAACGTAAGTTATGCCAGATCTGTGTGGAGTAGTTTAATTTGTTTAATATTAACTAGCACAGCCACATAATTGTGGTTGATCAACTCCGAAAGGCTGA
Source organism: Picea sitchensis (assembly GCA_010110895.2). Lineage (NCBI taxonomy): Eukaryota > Viridiplantae > Streptophyta > Pinopsida > Pinales > Pinaceae > Picea > Picea sitchensis. Next base: position 161,057 of record SNQJ01S0000946.1, read on the forward strand.
TAAGATGAAAAGAATCCTTAAAAGAATATATTAAATTTTATTATTGATTAACAAATAAACAGTTAGGTGAATATTTAATATTTTAATTTATGTAAATCAGTTACGTGGCAATCGGTTAGCTATCAAAGTAATTTTTAAATATGATTAGGTAAATGTAAAAAAGTAAACACATAAATGAATGTATTTATCATAGCTAGGAAGTTAATGATTGAAATCACAACCATTTATTTTGTGTGACTACTAAGAATATTCCAGCCATATTTAATCATGTCCATAGAAAACTTATTAAACACTAAACCCCTTTTAAATCTGCCCATCGTCAATAGGTGTACGCCTTTCGACGTAATAAAATGACAATAGTGAAAAATAATATTCTATTCCATTACCTTTCTCTCAACCAACACGTCACTCATTCCAACTCTCTTGAATGTAAGTTAAAACATTATTAAACATAGGTCTGAGTGGAGTAGTTTAAATTGTTTAATAAATTGTTTAAATCTGCCCATCGTCAATAGGTGTACGCCTTTCGACGTAATAAAATGACAATAGTGAAAAATAATATTCTATTCCATTACCTTTCTCTCAACCAACACGTCACTCATTCCAACTCTCTTGAATGTAAGTTAAAACATTATTAAACATAGGTCTGAGTGGAGTAGTTTAAATTGTTTAATAAATAGTGAAAAATAATATTCTATTACATTAGTTTTTAAATAAAAAAGGTATAGAAGCTACTTTATGCATAAAATTTCAAAGTAGCATTTCAAATCAAAGTGAAATATAAAGGATTTATTAGGTGTGCATTAAATTGCGGAGGTGGGTCAAACATGAGAGAAGAGTTCTTGGGTGCATGGTCTACTTTAGCACTTGCCGAAAGATTAGCAATTTATGATATACACATCATGGGAGACTCAAACATAGTCATTGACTGGGTAAATAAGATAGGTGATCTCAAAGTGGCAAGCCTGGAAGTGTGGAAAGAAAGAATCGTCGATTTATGCTCTCATTTTAGATCCATCTCTTTTGAACACATTTGCAGAGAGAAGAACCAAAAAGCTAACACTCTTTCAAAACAAGCTTTTCACAGTGTCTGAGGGAAGATTACTTATAATTTTTGGGTGGAAGGTCACAAGGGCCCTACTTTGTATCTATCCCTCTAATCGGCCCATGTAGTGTTTATGCTTTTTTGGAGCTTTTTGTGAGCATCTCTTTTCTATCGCATCTTGGATAGACTATAAGACTATTATAGTTGTCTGACAGTATTGACATTTTTCGAGCTTGTATTCTATTTTTCGATATAAATAGGAACAGTCTATTGGATCGACTAGATCAACTATCACTATGCAATGGACACAGTTTATTTGTGGACTGAAAAAAAAAAAGAATATGTATGCAATTTATATTATGTTTGATATAAATGGAAATTTTTCATTGAAAAAAAAAAGGTGTGCATCTTTAGTTAAGTATAGTTATACAATATAATTATAGACATGAATCTAGCACGGTTTTCTACCAAATATCCTAACTAGACGATATCATGCACATATAATATAATTGAAGATATCACGCACATATAATATTATCATGTTGGTTCCAAATGTATGAAATCTAGGCTTCCCATCTTCAAAGTTTACAAAGTTTCTTGTATTTTTAACATCGATTTATCTCTTTCTTTAAGGTTACGTTTAACTCAATATGGTTACATCAAATTATATGACAGATATGTACATTTCATATGAATAGAAATTAAAGTTTACAAAGTTTTCTTTTAGTTAAACATGGACTTACTTCTTTCTTTATGGTTACATTAAAACTATTTAGACTACAATAATATAGATATGTACCTTTTTGTAAGGCATATAAATGTAATTTAAATTTAATTTATAATAAATAGTATAAATAGTTAATGGTAAATAAACTAATCAATTAAAAGTAAAAAATAATAGATATTATGATTATCTAATATTAATATTAGATAGTATATTGATATGCAATTAAAAAAATAAAAATAATAAATGTTGTTTTCAATTTATACATTTTTGTGAAGATTAACATAATTGTATTTTAATAAATATTCATTTTATAATGAGATCGTGGATTGATAAGTGTTTAATTTAACTTATGGTGAGGTGTTACATACCCATGAGTGGTTGTCAGTGATGATATAGAACATTTTCTCATATAGAATGTTTGTCGATATATTATGGTTGTTAATTAACTAAGTAGATAAGATAAATGTTATTTATTTATTTAAAAAAAGACACATATTGAGGTTAACATAGATGATCGCTACATATAGTATCAGAGAAAGGTTCAACACTCTAGGACCATGGACCCATTACAGCATATGACCTTTGTAATATTTAAATATGTATAATGTGGACTAATTAAATTTGAAATATTTTTCTTATGAAATGCAATTGTGGATAGAAGGGGAAGAAAAGGTAGGGTAGGATTGCTAAGGGATGAAGTATGTATCCTCTACTGCAACCTACAGTTGCAGACTCTCCACCTAAAGAAGAAGAACATGTTTAGGAACATGAACACATGTCTATTGGAGAAGAAGTATTGAACATGATGCAGTCATTCCAAATAATGTTCGATGCTTTGATGAACAAATTAGAAAGAGAAGAGGGAGGACTATCCACTCTTGTTGAAAGATCTCAAAATCCTACTAGCACTCACATGAATAGAGAGTTGGTGAAAGTAAAACTTCATGAGTTTTGTGGATTTACTGATGGAAAAACAGTTGAGGCATGGTTATAGAATATAGCTATGTGTTTTTCCATGAGAGACTACACATCTAACCTTAAGGTACATATGGGTATATTTCAACTGAAGAGATGTGTCTTATTGTGGTGGAAGACACTTCTACCACAATTAGGGTTGCATATATCTAAGATTTCTTAGGAGATTTTTAAGGATCTTTTTCAAGAACACTATTTGTATGAAGAGTTCATTGAGAGGAAATTAAATAAATTCAATTCATTATGATATGGAAACAGATTAGTGCATGAATAGAAGGCTAGATTTATGGAATTGTTAAGATGTGCCCCATATATAAAAACTAAAAAGTTGTGAGTCGACAAGTTTTTTTTGGATTGAAATACAATATTAGAGAAAAGGTGAGGATCATAGTCTCTCATACATTACACGAGGAAGTCCAAAAGGTCATTATATATGAAGATGAGATTTCAAATGGTAGACTATAGAGACCACCAAGACCTACGGGTTCTAGAGTTCAGAGATCGACGTCATCTCAAACATCTAGTAGACCCATGGAAATACGCAAATATGTGTCGAGGGGACCAATTGTTAGCACACAAAGACACCCAACTGGTAACTAGAGACCACCATATTGGGCATCAGTCTAGAAATTATGTTCAACTCAATAGTATGAATCTGCACAACAAACTAGTGGACCTATTATTACTCATTTAGACATCAAGAGTCAACCTCCTAAGAGGGGGTGTTGGACTTGTGGAGGGCCAAATTTCTAGAGGGACTATCCCTAATCATAGAGGGGACTTAGCAGAGAGTAGAGATAGAAAAGAGTTGGAGATTGGGGAAAGGCCCATAGGATGCATCTAGTAAAGATGGATCATGGTGACTTGTATTGATTACCAATAGTTTAACAAGGAAACAATAAATAAGAAATATCCTTTACCAAGAGATGACGATTAATTTAATCAGATGAAGGGAGCGACACTATTTTCAAAAATATATTTGAGATTGGGATATGATCAATTGAGAATTAAGGAATAATATTATTCAAAAATGGCATTTAAGACTGGGTTTGAACACTACGAGTTTGTGGTATTACACTTTGGATTAACAAATGCTCTAGGATTGTTCATGAGTTTGATGATCAAAGTGTTTTGATAATATTTGGATAAGTTTATGAAAGTATTTATAGATAATATTTTGATATATTTACGAATTCCAGAAAAGCAAGTTGAACATTTGTGACTAGTTTTACAATATCTCAAAGAGCACAAGTTATACGTAAAGTTATCTAAATCTTCATTATATGAATCTAAGATTCATTATTTAGGACATATTGTCTTAGGAGAAGGAATCACAGTTGATCCAGAAAATATTGAGGCAACCATGGAACAACTAACACCAACAAACTTACATGAAGTACATAGTTTTATGGGATTGGCAAATTATTATTTCATATTTGTTAAAGGATTTTCAAAGATAGAAAAACCTATAACCGAATTACAAAAGAAAAATAAGAAATTCATATGGACATGAAAATGCAAAGAAAAATTTAAAAAACTAAAAGAAGGATCAATACTTTTTAGTATGCATTGATGCATTAAAGGAAGGACTAGGCAAAGTGTTTATGTAGGAAGGTACAATAATTGTCTATGCGTCAATAAAACTCCAACCCCATGAGGAATATTATGTGATGCATGATTTGGAACTTTCAACAATAGTACACACATTGAAAATATTCAGGCACTATTGGCACAGGGACAGACCTAGCATTCAAGGCTTCAACAACGTACCAAAAAAACCCTAGCTACCAGCCCTTTCGGAAACACCTGCGAAGCAGGTGAAGTCTCACCCAAGGTAGAGGCAAGGGGGGTTACAGGACTTAAGTGTATGTAACCAATATGGGACACAGATTTGTTATTATAACACTTCACAGAGTACTTAGGAACAACACACATCAATTCATTAGCTTTATTCACATCGCATATCAAACCCTAAGTACAGATCGACATAGTAACAATAACAAAATATACAATGCACTTAGCATCAAAAGTTAGATCTAAAAAATTCAACATAAACAAATCACTGAGAATTCATAGATCTATCTATCATTCATAGCATTCAATGTACTAAGCAAATTCACAACATAAATATTACAACACAAAGAAAACCATCAGCACATGATATACGTGGTTCACCCTAGTGTGGGGCTACATCCACCAACTGCTTCTTCTTCTATTATTCTGGTTCAATCTCTTACATTCATCTGCTCCTATGCACTAAGCCACAGAGCCAAGCTTCACACTGGGCAAGTGATCTGCGCACTAAGCACCAGGTCCACCTTCCCAAAATCAGTTCAAGGCACAAAGCCAACTCCTCTATTACACACAAAGTCTTACATACACAATCTTTTGAACAAAGAAACTCATAACTGCTTGCCTCTTGCACTTAGATAGATACTACTTTGCTTGCAATAAGCACAATTCACTACTTCTACCTTACATTCCCTCCTATATATACTTTTACATCCCTTAAAAAAAGGCCTAATCATGGGTAAACCCATGGGACGACATAGAAAAAACCTATTGAACCCCTTGTTGGGTCCACAAAACAAGTGAGATCCCACAATCTCAGCTCCGCCCAGGCGCTCCATCTTCGACCATCCCATCGAAGTCCAAAAGTTGTCAAACCCGACCAATGTTTCCTCAAAACTTGGTCGAGGGCCAACATGCCCCCAACACTCACCTATGACTCGTCCCAAGTAACTCTGATTTGGGCAACACTGCTTTGAATGCCTCGAGCTTAGCTTGATCTACCTCGACCTGCTGCTTCGCCTAAGCATCCTGCCTGACGAACTCTTGGATCAATTTCTCTGTAACAGGCCCTTCCAGGCACTGTTCCACTGTCATGATTACTTGGTATACCTGTGAACCTTGTTCTTTGATCTCTTCAAACTTTTCACAGGCTTCCTCCTACACTGGTTGTAGCCTCTGTGTAACTTCCATGACTCTGCCCTGGATGACAGTAATTTGTTGTTGGACTACATGTTGTTATTGTGATCTCTTCATTCTCTGAACTGCAGTGAGGGACTTCATTTATGCTTGAATTGTTAGTGCATGTTGTTTCTCCTCCTGTAGCTCCGCTTCCAACTTCCTAAGCTCTGGGTCTTTCATAAGGAATTCAAAGGTATGCGTGCTTCTGATGCTTAGCTGCTAGCATTCTGAGGCGAGGATTTTGATTCTTTCCATTGTGCTCTCAGTGGCTTTGTCCCTCTGATTGCGCACTTTTTGTGGAGTGCTAGGTACTTCTTGAAGCTCCAACTCCGTTACCCTTCCTTGAAGTTGTTGAACAACCTCAACAATCTTTGTCACTTGGATCTCAGTTGCCTCATGTTCCTCCTGTGTCAGGCCTGGCATAGAGCGAAGTGCTTTGATCACCACTTCCTTGAATGTAGTCTACTTTGAGATCAGTTGGTCCTTTTCCTTCTGTATCTGTGCTTTGTCTCCCTCAAGCATTGCCCATAACTCATCTCTCTCATTTTCATACGCAGTTACACAGTACTGTGCAACTCACAATTTCTCCAATATCTCCTCTTTTTCTTTCTTCAGGGCTTCTGTGGTATATTCCTTTTCTTCTTTGACTCACTGAAGCCGAGCCTTTGTTGCATCTGCCAATATGCGAAGTTGGGTTGGTTCATCCCCCAACTCTATAGTCTCTGATGAGGAGGGAGCAGTAGGTACTGTGCGACTAACTTGAATAGCTCATTGTATCTCCTTCAGCTCCTTCTCAACTCTGACATATAGCTCTTATTGCTTCATGCCATATCTCTGCAATATGTCCTCGAACAAATCCTCCATTGCTCTGCGGACTAGATTAATATCATCCTCTGTGATCATATCCTCTAGCTAGGGCTTACTTGCATGGGTATTCTTTCTTGCCGAGAGTTTCTGCAGAGAACCCTTCCTCTTTTTAGATGTTTCTATCTCAGTAGGGGGGTTCTTCGGTGGTGTAGATTCATCTTCTCCTTTTTTTTCCCCTTCTTCCCCTCCTACTTCTTGATTTACTTCATCTACTCCTCCTCATACAAGTGAGATAGTTCTACTTTATTCTGAGGCGTTGTCCTCCTCATCAGTCTCTATGTCTTGGAATTCCTCCCTTTTCTTCTTCTTCTTTGTGTTGTTCTGTCCAACATGCTCGACCCGGGTGACCAAGGGGCTTTCGATGATGTCAGGGTCTAAGAGTTTTTCATCATCAATTGGTACAAGGAACTCTGCAGGCCACTCCTTGGTGATCTCCTCCATATCTTCGTTGGTCAGCTTATAGTAAGACTGTAATTTCTCCTTGCTCTCATCCATGCGCGCAGCGATATAAATGAAATGTAGATCTATGCAAAACTTAGCTAATGGTTTGTACTGGCGCAATGTTCACAGAGTCATGCGAGGGAACAAATCATTAGAAACCTTCAACTTCTTATATTAGGCGTGGAATATTTCTTTCGACTGCCACTGCTTTGACATGTCATTCATGTACCATAGAGTGGATAACTTCGTGGCCAATGGATCCAAAGGTTCTATCTCCAGGAAGGTAGCTCTTTCCGACATTTTCCAAGAAACAAATGCAATCAACACTAGCAACCAGCTGTAATGGAACTCGTATCCTTGATCCCATGCAGCATGACATTCTTTCTCGATCTCGTTGACGAAGTAGCTCCCCCAATTCATTTACATCCCCTCCACGCACTTCCCTATGAGGTCCACCACGAACCCAATGACCTACGTGGGGTGGCTCTTTCTGACGAGCTTACCAGCTATAAGCTGACAAGCAAGGCACACTGCGGCATCCTAGATGGAGGCTACCTTGTAGCCTCGCTTTCCCTTCTCAACTTCGTCGCATGCCTCCTTTATGCGTTGTGCGAGGGAGTGATCTGAAGTATTCCCTGGGTAGAACTATTGAGGGTCCGCTCCCTGCATGCTCAGTCCTGTGATCAGGTGGATCAGTTTCGGATCCACAGTAATGCGCATGTCAAGCCATAGATATCCTCTGTGATAGCACGATAAGAGGAGTTTAACAAAAACGTTAACCTCGTGATGTCAACCAAAGTAAGGGATATTCATCACATTCAATATCATGGACCACCCGAGCTCCTTAATCCATCGCTGGGAGACTATGTGAGGATTCTTCCCAGTCGTCTTCATCAAATATCTGTGAGGCGCAAGCATCGCATAGTTATTTCTATTGTCAAGATTGAAATCATTGTTCTTCAATGCGGGGATCTGTCCCAACTGGATTCCTTCTATGCATATCCCCTTCGGGATGTTCGCGATGATCAATGTATACTCGAATTCTCGTGGAATGTTGTCGCAGTTAACCACGCCAACCAAAGGTGGGATGTAATCGAGTAATATCGATGGGATCTGCTTCACATTATCCAGATCATCGCGATGATTACTTCGCTTCTCGGTAGCAGGGTTGGCATGTTTCAAGCGACGTCTAGATGAAGGGTAAGCCTACAGTCCCCTGGTCGACGATGTCTGTACTCCCTCAGACATAGCATTATCAGCCATAAACTTTTATAGAACCTCTTCAACAGACTTCTCTAGCTCGGTGTGCTTGGTCGACATTCTTACTATTAACAAATAAGTCAGGGTAGGTGAGTAGATAGCGGGGTAAAAAATATATGGCGAGGTCTGATAGCACAGCTCGACACACAAAATCACTTCGTTTCATGTCTAAGATAATCACAGGTAGAAAAAACTGGTCCCAACGTAGCATCATATGGGTTAAGTAAGAAAGTGTCGTAACATATTCCTCCAACGGACAAGAATGCCTCAATCAATATGAATCTGTCCATTATGGCGCGGTCTCAACATCCCAAACGTGGTCTAGTCACCCATAAATGAGTTTCTTAGCCATTCAAGGTGTCATTCTAATGGTCGGGGCACCTCCAACGGTCATATAGCTTCGCCAGGGCGAAGTTTCGTTTTGTGTGGTTTTGTTGTTCTGATGAGGTTCAGAGCCTGCAAGTCTACCTCCTACGAAGTCGTCTCTGGAACTTCCTACAGATTTCATATCCCTCCCCTTACCACTTTCTAGGTCGACATACTTTCTTCTTGCATGGACATGTCCTTCAAACCTTCTTGTGTTCTTTCAACCTCGATAGCTAATTCTCTTGTGTTTTGTTGCTTCGACTCAACTTTTTGTTCTTCCATCAGTCGATCTATTCTTCTAGCTATGAGATCCCTTGGTTCTTGCTTTTTATTTTTTGTAGCTTCTTCCTCTACTTTCCTTCTGATCTGATCCTTCTCGATCCAAGTCATTCCTAACAAAAGTAAAAAAGGGGCATTGTTCTCAATAAACCTAATAACTTCAAATTATTCTTTTTTCAATGTTCCATGGATGATGATAGGTACATTAGTAACTCTTCCACATAGGGTTATCATATTTCCTTTAAACAAGCATATCCTTCCCAGTGAAGGTACCACAGTAGGCTTTCCTGAAATTTTCCAAGTGCTTTCTGTCATAATATTCACTTGTGTTTCTTCATCCAAGACATAGTCTATGTCGAAGTCTCCTATTCTTGTATTTATAAGCTGCTTTTCCTTCAAGATCTCTGATAAACTAACATCTTTGTGATCATCCATTACTTCTTTTAACTGTACTAACATAGTATGATATTTCTTTGATTCTTTCTCTTTATGATTCTATAATATGCTCTTATTCTCTTGACTCATGTTCATTTGTTCAACCTTAGCAAATCATCCTTGGACAATCTTGAACTTCATGACCAACAATTTTACAACACAAACAAATAGGACCTGCACCAAGAAATTCCTTAGCAAGATGTCCCGGTCTTCTGCAGTTATAACATAAGGTCAATCCTCTCTTCCTCTTGTAACTTCCCCAACTTCTCATGTACTACACATTAGGATCACAGCGCTGGACCTGTAGTCTGCATAAATTCTTTCTAGGTTCATGCATCCATTCATTAGTCCAAAAATTCTTTCTATGCATAGGAATAACATATCTTTCTCTAGTTCTATCAAATTTATCCAGATCAAATCTTCCTTCTAACTATACCCTATCTTTCAGACTAGGACATAATCTATCAAACATACCTAGATCCATGCTTTCGAAAAAAAAATTCCACTTACCTTATTCTATCTAAGCACAAATCTTTACCTTTTTCAAGATCCTACCTCTTTTTCTTCAGATCAGGTCTCTTTCTTAGCACAAAGATTTGCAAATCAAGTTGAATACTGCGCACTACAATAGTAGATCTATGCACAAAGCTTCTCTTTTCTTTCAGTTCCCAGCAATCACAATTTCAGGTCCTAGCAATAGAACCATTTCTTGGCATAGGGGCAGACCCAGGTTTCAACGCTTCAACAACACACCAACAAAACCATAACTACCGGCCCTTTCAGCAACACCTGCGAAGCAGGTGAAGTCTCACCCGAGGTAGAGGCAAGGGGGTTTACAGGACTAAGGTGTCTTTAACCAAGATGGGACACATATCTGTGATTATAACACTTTGCAGAGTACTTAGGAACAACACACATTAATTCATTACCTTTGTTCACATCACAGATCAAACCCTAAGTATAGATCGACATAGTAACAGTAACAAAATATACATCTCACTTAGCATAAGAAGTTAGATCTAACACATTCAACATAAAAAAAGAACTAACCATTCATAGATCTATCTATCATTCATAGCATTCAATGCACTAAGAAAATTCACAGCATAAATATTACAGCACAAATCAAACCATCAACACATGATATACGTGGTTCACCCCGGTGTGGGGCTATGTCCACCAACTGCTTCTTCTTCTATTATTCTACTTCAATCTCTTACATTCATCTACTCCTGTGCACTAAGACATAGAGCCAAGCTTTGCACTGGATAGGTGATATGCGCACTAAGCACCAAATCCACCTTCCCAAAATAAGGTCAAGGCATAGAGCCAACTCCTCTATTACACAAAATGTCTTACATACATAGTCTTTTGCACAAAGCAACTTAGAATTGCTTGCCTCTTGCACTTAGCTAGATACTACTTTGCTTGCACTAATCACACTTCACTACCTCTACCTTACATTCCTTCCTATATATACTTTTACATCCCTTACAAAAAGGCCTAATCATGGGTAAACCCATGGGCCGACATCCCAAAACCCTAATGAAACCCTTGTTGGGTCCACAAAATAAGTGAGATCCCACGATGTCAGGTCTTCCTAAGAGATCCATCTTCGACCAACCTGTCGAAGTCCAAAAGTGGTGAAACATGACCAATGTTTCCTCAAAACTTGGTCGAGGACCAGCGTGTACTAGCTTGTTGGAAGAAAGTTTGAATTAAGGACAGGTCATCATGGATTCCAACATGCTTTTACTCAGAGTAATTTGAATGTTAGATAGAGATTATGGTCAGAGTTATTAAGTGACTATGATTTTGAGATAACATACATTAATGGAACAACAAATAGAGTTGTGGATTCTTTAAGTCGCAGATCATGTATTGTTTTTAGTTATATCATTAAAGAAAAATTTAATAGAAAATTTTTAAAATCACAATTCGAAGATGAATGGTATAAGGAAGTTAAACCAGACCTTGAGAATGAAGTCATGCGAATTCCAAAGTTTGAAGGATACACGTTGGACGATGATAGTTTATTATGATTTTATGAAAGAATACATGTATTTCCAAATCAATAAGTACATAAACCGATCTTAAGAGAAGTTCATAGAGAAGTATATATGGCTCATCCGAGAGTCAAAATGATGAAGCATATTTGAAACCATTATTTTTCTGGAAAGGAATGAAGAGAGATATATGGATTCTGTAGTGAGATGTCTTAAATTTTAGCAAGTAAATATTGAACACCTACATCCAACATGATTGTTACAACCACATGCAATACTAGAATTGAAATGGGCGATAACTTTGATGGATTTTATAGTTGGATTACCAATGACGTCTAGGAGGCATGACTTGATACTCATTGTAGTAGACACTATAAAAACTAGTGCACACTTTATTCTAGTAGACTACATATCAAGTTCCAAATATTTCAAGCGTATTTATTAATGAAATAGTGAGGTTACATGGGAAGGATAATTTCACATATAGGAGTAGTGTTTATGTTGATTAAGGCTGGTTGTCATTGATGTCAACCCTTGAAGAAAGCTCGATAGTACAAAGGTTTGGGTAATGGACCCAAGTTTGTTTGATTTAAAGAGGACTCATTGGTTTCTTGTCATGGTTGATAATAAGTACAAATGGATGAACTCCAAAGTGGTCCCCTGTTGTGGGTGGCAAATCCCTCCTACAGACTAGCACTAAGGGTTTTATCATGCATGCAGAAATGGCCTAAAGATTCTTACTTTTTACCATCATCCCATGCCTAAACCCCCATTACTCATATGTAAATACAAGGCTCAAGAGATTAAGTTGACGTACCTTATTTTTCGTGTTTGATGTCGATCCCTTTTCACGCTTGGTCGATCTTTGACTGCAACTATCCTCCCAATGCCGACCTGCATTCACTAAAAAAAAACAAAGAAATCCACATGCATTTGATCTATGAACTAACGGGTTAGAGATTTAATCAATCATATAATCAATATTTCGATAATGACAATCTCCTATGGCGGGACAGGAAAATCAATTCTTTTATTAACTTCACAATGATACCTTACAATGACAAAGTCGGCTACTTCTCCTTGATCCTGGTCCTGGGCTCTTCTTCCACTGTCTTCTAACTGCTTTGCTCTATACTTCTCTTTGCACAAGGATGGCTAAAGGTTGGGACAAAGGGAATGCTTAATCAGGTATAGTTTCTTTACTATGATTCTCCTCCTTTCAAATGGGACCCCTAACCCTTCTTTTATAAGCTAGAAGAAGCTAGGTATTTGGTCGAGTGACCGACCATGCATGGCCAAAAGGTTTAGTTAAATTACCCAAAGCTGAGTGTTCCGTCAGCAACTTTCTTTTTTTCGTGCTTTTGTAGATACATGCGGGTTGTCTTGGTTCAGCTATCATGTACACACATTCAGTAATGGAGCAGGGAACGTGGGTCTTTATAAAAGGGGTTTTTAAGAAGAGGTGTTCAACAGTGTTTTGGCAAAGAAGGAATCTGAGATGGCCTGATGTCAGGTAAGCATGTCTGGTGAAAATTAGGGTTATAACATATTCCACCTAATGTCTAAGGTCAGAAGAGCATCTGATGGTCGAAATACATTAACGATCTTCACCAACATTCCAAACAAGTGAGCCCAGGGAGTAGAAATCGAGAAGTGCCTTCTGCAAAATAATAATTGTCTCACCGAGGTGGGCATACCCATGCTCAAGATGAAATAAAATCATGGATACCAATCAAATACATTGTAGATCCATGTCATATAACTATATAAATTGTAGCCGCAAGCAATACACAGCAGAGCTACACCTCGAAATCAAAAAAATATACATGTAGAGTATCCATCTTCTAGAAGATGATAAGGCATGATGGCTGGAGATGAGGTCTTCAGAGCTCGAGCAACAACTTCAAAATCTTCAAAATGAGGGTAGGATTGTAATATGAGTGTACAACTTCACTACCCAGAGGTCTTCGACGGCTCGATCATGGACTAGAGAATTTTGATGATCAGACTAAAGGGTTCATTGATTTCGAACAAAGACTTGATTGGACTTTGAGGATGGTTGGGCATGAGGGAAAGAGACAAACTGTAGAGAGGCCGACTCATGATTAGAAAAACCTCCCTTGGATAATATCACAACAAAAGATGAGACTCAGGTAGCATGGCATTAACATAAGTTTACGAGGCAGCAGGCAATGCAAACTCTCCATATGTTTGGAAGAATAACCAAACAGAGGAGGAAACAACTCAATGTAGTGGGAATAGCTTCCTAAGGTCATATTAAATCCCAGGGTTTGAAGAAAAAACTGAAAGATGTGCTTTATCCAAGGGTGACTCATTGTGCTTCCAATATAAAGAAATACTTTTCCTTTCCTCTTTTTGCGGTACATTTGATTTTTTTTTCTTTTTCAATAATTTTGGAAAAATAATAAAAGAATGCTATGTTACAAAGGAGGAATCGAGTGTCGCAAACACACTAGTTCCAAGCGCACAGAACATGGGGATGCTTAAGGCAAAGGTACATATGCAAGAAAAGGACACTAGGGAAAAATCCTCCAGGGGCCAAAGGTGTCAAGACGCAGAGGCAAAGTGCTACAGGGTTTGTGTATAAGGCATGCTTGAGATGGTTCAATTGAGAGCAACATGGAGCCGGCATTAGGCCAAAAATGTAGGTATGCAAATGTGATTAATAAGACACACAATGGTAACGTCCTTCAATGTAAGTTTAACGAGCTCAGAGAAGGTAAGCTCGACGGTTTTTCATATTTAGAGAGTTTGAAAAAACTTAAAAGGAGACTCCACTGGGGTACCTTTTTCAAAGGTAGTCTAGTCGGTTCGAAAAACGGGTAAACTAGCACTGACAAGACGTCTATTCAAAACCATTTTAATGAGTGTGATAAAGACAAGATCACTCGGACATTTTTTCATTTTTAAGGAGTTTGAAAAAAGCTTAACTATGGACTCCATCGGGAATGTTCTTCTAGACAATTTTAAGGAGTGTGAAAGAGTAAGGTTACTCGGTGATATTTTCAATTTTAGGGAGTCTGAAAAGAGATTAACTATGGACTCCGTGGGGGTTCATTTTTCGTAAATTTAGTCCCTCAGGCCTGAAAAAGGGGTAAAATTATACCTGAGGGAAATCTTCTAGAGATCCGAGGACTCTTGAGTATACCTTTGTTCGTACAATTGACTATCCGAACTGAAAAAGGGGTAAACTACCGCCAGATAGACGTGAATTCAAATTTCAGTTTAACGAGCGTGAAAGGCCACAAGATCGCTCAACAATCTTTTCATGTTTAGAGGGTCTGAAAAGGGCTTAAAATAAGACACGAGTAAGGAACGTTCTTCTGGACTAATTTAACGAATGTGAAGAAACAAGGTCACTCGACAATCTTTTCATCTTTAGGGAGTCTAAAAAGGGCTTAAAGAAGACTCCATGGGGGCTAAAACTCATGTATGAAACTGGTTCAGGTAGAGCCTGCTGCTAGGCTCAGACCAGGAGTCTCTTCGATAGTCAACTTGGGAAGTCTCCCAAAAGGGAAGAAAACACAAACCACGGTGTAAGTCCTCTCGTGGTATAGAAACCATAGTCATGGATTCAAGAATAGCCTTATCTAAAGGCAATTCAAAATACGAGAAATCACGCAAACGAGGGCCAACAGTCCAAAAGGGTGAAGTAAACTAACCATACTCCATATGATGATGGAGGTTCTCGCTAGGACTGGCAGAGTCTATTAGTGAAGAGTCATGAGCATGAGGGCTTAAGGATCTACAAAAAACGAGATTAGACTCGGAAGGATACTCAAGCCTACTTGGACCAAGAGGGAGAATCAAGGGCTCCCATGCCCCCATTGGATACACCAATGGATCAATTATTGATTCCAAGTCTCGAGGAGGAAAACATGATTTCACAGGTTCCTTCTCAGAAGAAATTGAACACCGAGGATAAGACGCCACATAATTAACCCGTGGCAGGGTGGAGTCTACACAAACACTAGGAATATATAAAGGGGAAGCTTGAACAAATGCTGAATTAGGATGGTGATCATCAGATGCCAGCTGGTCAATAGTGACAATGCTTCCATTGTGAGGGAAATGCATCACCCGGAAGAGCGTAGATACCACAGCTTTCATAGCATATACATAATCACGCCCGAAAAGCATATTGAAATCTAACGGGCCTTGCACCACTATAACATCGACATGGACAGTCTTCCCACCTAATGAGATATGCAACTGAGGAAGAACCCCCAAATATTCACTAGGACGTCTGTCAAAATCCAACAACTCATGCGAAGAAGACACAAGCTCGGGACATCCCAAGACTTTCCAAACCGAGGAGGATAAAATACTTTCGGAGGATCCTTCATCCACAATACATCGATAAATGTTTGTTGAATTAACTTCAACCCTTATTTGAAAGGGTGTATAAGAAGGAAGACGAGGTTCAACAAGTTCATTCCAATCAAATGAAACCATCCTAGGGCTTGGAGGGGGTGTACTCGGAATGAACGGAATGCCCCCTTGTTCTGAAACTACGGAACTGGAAATGCTAAAAACATAGCCGGTGGACGCATCACTCCCCAAGAGAAGAGTGGAATTAGTCGAAGACTGCAACGACGTGACCACTTTCTTAACCAATGGCTGAATAGGCTAAGAGAGTACATGGTCTAAAGGCACCTCACCCCCCGAACGAGGAGTGGGATCAGCCAATGACTGCATCGACGTGACCACTTTCTCAACCAATGGCTGAATAAGTTGAGATACTACATGGTCTAAAGGCACCTCGCCCCCCAAAAGAGGAGTGGGATCAGCCGATGACTGCATCGACATGACCACATTCTCAACCAATGGTTCAATAGACTGCAAGGAAAGCTCAAAAGACTTAGAATCAAAAGAGCTTGCATATAGGGACCACAATCTTTGTACCTCTAGAATGCCAGGGCACAAATGAGTAAGGTGATCTCCCTTGCAAATCTTACAAGGGAACTTAGGCTTACGTCCTATCCATCTAGGCTTCTCAACAGAATTAATGCCCCCAGCATGAATAGCAGTGGTTGGTTGCACATCTCCAACATGTCTTGCAGAAGCTGGTGATTTCTTCTTCCTATTCTTCCTCTTTCTATTTCGTTTAGACTTCCGGTTACTAGTAACTATACTTTCACTAGAGGTGGGAGAAGGAGGAGGAGAAGAATTTACTAACGAAGAAACATCAACAGGGTGCCCATGACATAAAGGGCTTAACAAAGAAGTGTCAAGAGAATTTGGGACATTTGGAATGGTACCCAACCAAACCGGTAGTCTCACATTCAACCCAGGAATGTACAAAGTGGCCATCAAAGGGACACCAATGTTTCCGAAGAAGGGAAAAGCACAAGAATCCCCTTGCGAAGGGGTTCCTTGGTTAATATGGTTGGTAAAATTAGCCATGAATATCCTATGCATAGGTTCTCCCCTTGCGGGATCATTCAAATATGTAAAAGTCTCATGCATTGACTCTAGCAAACCAGTGGTATCAAAATAATGCCTATAAAGAGGTGGCTCCATGTTTCTAATCGGAAGACCAAAAAGTCCTCACGACCAGTGGAGTGGGTGGTCTACCACCCTAGGTCAAAGACTCAAAGCAACAACTGACTAACTCACTATGGAAAACTAGGGAGCACAGAGAACACACTAAAAGTTCCTAAAGGCAAATCAAGCAAACAACTAACTAGTTGGAAGAACAGTTACACCAACCAACACTAGAGCAACTTACCAGTGTAAGTGCAACTCGAAAATGGAAGCACCCTCCAGGTATACTCTGTAAAGCATGGACCGATGTTTGTCCTAGGTACCACGTTATACTCCCACAGTCACCTGTGTATGTCACTAGAAAGATAGGCAACTGGGTTGCCAGCATGCGAACAGTCACCAGGCGGGTACAGTCGACAGCCGGGTAGACCACAATGAGTAGGGTATCAAGCCTGAAACCTGCCAAGGGTATCAAAAGCAAGTGGTACGAAAGACAACTAAGGACCTCGAACGGATTCGAGACCCACGAAGATACGTGGCAAATGCAATTGACGGAATCCCAAGACAAGCCCTCTATATGTGCTTTCCACTACGATTGGTCCGGCTTTGGAGGGGTTATCTCCACTACCTTTCCGCACGCAACCTCGTGTTTATCCCCTGTGTTAGAGGGGGGTCCCGGATAACTTTCACGATACTGGACTTCTACACTCCTTAGCACAGACTCGTATGTTTGCTTTATAGCCTTGAAGAGTTTCCTCTCCAACCTAAATCAAGGCTCTAGCCTA
>SNQJ01S0000946.1:179790-219822 GCA_010110895.2 Picea sitchensis
TTTTTTTTTTCAAATTGCCTAGTTTTCACATGCTCATAAGCATATCCACTGCATGTGTGATCAAATCACAACTGATAGCCAAACTGCCCCTTTAACCTATTATCTCAACTGGGTCTCCACTAGATTTGACATGCATGTAGTTAACTGTGGTGAATATTTAGTTGCATGTGAGTTCACTGATTAACTGAAGTCTCACTAGTGCATGTTTAGGTACAACTAGTACAACTGATCTTAACTCACTTAAATACACTTATGATTCCATTACAAATCCAACTCACTCAGTTGTGAATTAAATAATAGATTAATATTTATTGTCTAATTTAATTAAGGGAAAAGTAAATTAGACACATGTTTCTTGTTGACTTTTAAACACAAAGATCGACGTCATCTCAAACATCTAGTAGACCCGTGGAAATACGCAAATATGTGTCGAGGGGACCAATTGTTATCACACAGAGACACCCAACTGGTAACTAGAGACCACCATATCAGGCATCAGTCTAGAAATTATGTCCAACTCAATAGTCGGAATTTGCACAACAGACTAGTGGACCTATTATTACTCATTTAGACATCAAGAGTCAACCTCCTAAGAGGGGGTGTTGGACTTGTGGAGGGCCAAATTTCTAGAGGGACTATCCCTAATCATAGAGGGGACTTAGCAGAGAGTAGAGATAGGAAAGAGTTGGAGATTGGGGAAAGGCCCATAGGATGCATCTAGTAAAGATGGATCATGGTGACTTGTATTGATTACCAATAGTTTAACAAGGAAACAATAAATAAGAAATATCCTTTACCAAGATATGATGATTAATTTGATCAGATGAAGGGAGCGACACTATTTTCAAAAATATATTTGAGATTGGGATGTGATCAATTGAGAATTAAGGAATAATATTATTCAAAAATGGCATTTAAGACTAGGTTTGAACACTACGAGTTTGTGGTATTACGCTTCGGATTAACAAATGCTCTAGGATTGTTCATGAGTTTGATGATAAAAGTGTTTTGATAATATTTGGATAAGTTTATGAAAGTATTTATAGATAATATTTTGATATATTTACGAATTCCAGAAAAGCAAGTTGAACATTTGTGATTAGTTTTACAATATCTCAAAGAACACAAGTTATACGTAAAGTTATCTAAATGTTCATTATATGAATCTAAGATTCATCATTTATGACATATTGTATTAGGAGAAGGAATCACAGTTGATCCAGAAAATATTGAGGCAACCATGGAACAACTGACACCTACAAACTTACATGAAGTACATAGTTTTATGGGATTGGCAGATTATTATTTCATATTTGTTAAAGGATTTTCAAAGATATAAAAACCTAGAACCAAATTACAAAAGAAAAATAAGAAATTCATATGGACATGAAAATGCAAAGAAGAATTTAAAAAACTAAAAGAAGGATCAATACTTTTTAGTATGCGTTGATGCATTAAAGGAAGGACTAGGCAAAATGTTTATGTAGGAAGGTACAAAAATTGTCTATGCTTCAATAAAAATCCAACCCCATGAGGAATATTATGTGATGCATGATTTGGAACTTGCAACAATAGTACACTCATGGAAAATATTCAGGCATTGTTGGCACAGGGGAAGACCTAGCGTTCAAGGCTTCAACAACGTACCAACAAAACACTAGCTACCATCCCTTTCGATAACACCTGCGAAGCAAGCGAAGTCTCACCCAAGGTAGAGGCAGGGGTGGTTACAGGACTCAAGTGTATGTAACCAAGATGGGACATAGAAATCTTATTATAACACTTCAAAGAGTACCTAGGAACAACACACATTAATTCATTAGCTTTATTCACATCGCATATCAAACCCTAAGTACAGATCGACGCAGTAACAATAACAAAATATATAATGCACTTAGCATCAGAAGTTAGATCTAAAAAATTCAACATAAACAAATCACTAAGAATTCATAGATCTATCTATCATTCTTAGCATTCAATGCACTATGCAAATTCACAACATAAATATTACAACACAAAGCAAACCATCAACACATGATATACGTGGTTCACCCTAGTGTGGGGCTACGTCCACCAACTGCTTCTTCTTCTATTATTCTACTTCAATCTCTTACATTCATATACTTCTGTGCACTAAGCCACAGAGCCAAGCTTCTCACTGGGCAAGTGATCCGCGCATTAAGCACTAGATCCACCTTCCCAAAATCAGTTCAAGGCACAGAGCCAACTCCTCTATTACACACAAAGTCTTTCATACATAGTCTGTTGAACAAAGAAACTCATAATTGCTTGCCTCTTTCACTTAGATAGATACTACTTTGCTTGCAATAAGCACACTTCACTACTTCTACCTTACATTCCTTCCTATCTATACTTTTACATCCCTTGAAAAAATTCCTAATCATGGGTAAACCCATGGGATGACATAGAAAAACCCTAATGAACCCCTTGTTGGGTCCACAAAATAAGTGAGATCCCACGATCTCAGCTCCACTTGGGTGCTCCATCTTCGACCATCCCATCGAAGTCCAAAAGTTGTCAAACCCGACCAATGTTTCCTCAAAACTTGGTCAAGTGCCAACATGCCCCCAACACTCACCTATGAATCGTCCTGAGTCACTCAGATCTAGACAAAACTGCTTCGAAGGCCTCGATCTTAGCTCGATCTACCTCGACCTACTGCTTCCCCTGAGCATCCTACCCGACGAACTCCTGGATCAATTTATCTATAACAGGACCTTCCAGGCACTGTTCCACTGTCATGATTACTTGGTATAGCTATGAACCTTGTCCTTTGATCTCTTCAAACATCGCATAGGCTTCCTCCTACATTGGTTGTAGCCTCTATGTAACTTCCATGACTCTGCCCTGGATGGCAGTAATCTGTTGCTGGACCACACATTTTTATTGTGATCTCTTGATTCTCTAAACTGCAGTGAGGGACTTCATCTATGCTTGAACTGTCAGTGCCTGTTGTTGCACCTCTTGTAGCTCCGCTTCCAACTTCCTAACGTTTGGGTCTTTCATGAGGCATTCATAGGTATGCGTGCTTCTGATGCTTAGTTGCTTGCATTCTGAGGCGAGGATTCTGATTCTTTTCACTGTTCTCTCAGTGGCTTTCTCCCTCTGATCACGCACTTTCTGCGGAGTGCTAGGTACTTCTTGAAGATCCAACTCTGTTACCCTTCCTTGAAGCTGCTGAACAACCTCAAAAATCTTTGTCACTTGGATCTCAATTGCCTCATGTTCCTCCTGTGTCGAGCCTGGCATAAACCAAAGTGCTTTTTTCACCACTTCCTTGAATGTAGTCTACTCTGCGATCAGCTGGTCCTTTTCCTTCTATATCTACACTTTGTCTCCCTCGAGCATCACCCATAAATCATCTCTCTCATTTTCATACGCAGTTACACAGTACTGTGCAACTCGCAGTTTCTTCAATATCTCCTCTTTTTCTTTCATCAGGGCTTATGTGGTGTGTTCCTTTTCTTCTTGGACTCACTAAATGCGAGCCTTTGTTTCATCTGCCAATATACGAAGTTGGGTTGGTTCATCCCCCAACTCTATAGTCTCTGATGAGGAGGACGCAGTAGGTACTGCGCGGCTAACTTGAATAGCTCATTATATCTCCTTCAACTCCTTCTCAACTCTTACATATAACTCTTATTTCTTCATGCCATATCTCTGCAATAGGTCCTCGAACGCATCCTCCATTGCTCTGTGGACTAGATTAATGTCATCCTTCGTGAGTGTATCCTCTAGTCGGGGCTTACTTGCATGGGTATTCTTTCTTGCCGAGGGTTTCTGCAGAGAACCCTTCCTCTTCTTCGATGTTTCTATCTCGGTAGGGGGGTTTTTCGGCGGTCTACTTTATTCTAAGGCATTGTCCTCCTCATCAGTCTCTATGTCTTGGAATTCCTTTATTTTCTTCTTCTTCTTCGCACTGGTCTGTCCAACATGCTCAACCTGAGTGACCAAGGGGATTTTGATGATGTCAGGGTCGAAGAGTTTTTCATCATCGATTGGTACAAGGAACTTTGTAGGCCACTCCTTGGTGATCTCATCCATATCTTTGTTGGTCAGCTTATAGTAAGACCATAATTTCTCCTTTCTCTCATCTGGCATTTTCCAAGAATTAAATGAAATCAACACCAGCAACTAGCTGAAATGGAACTCGTATCCTTGATCCCCATGCATCATGACATTGTTTCTCGATCTCGTTGATGGGGTAGCTCGCCCAATTCATTTGCATCCCTCCACGCACTTCCCTGCAAGGTCCACCACAAACTGGTGACCTATGTGGGGTGGCTCTTTCTGACAAACTTGCCAGCTATAAGCTAAAAATCAAGGCACATAGCGCCATCTTGGATGGAGGCTACCTTGTAGCCTTGCTTTCCCTTCTCAACTTCGTCATATGCCTCCTTTATGCATTGTGATAGGGATTGATCTAAAGTATTCTCTGGGTAGAAATATTGAGGGTCGGGTCCCTGCATGATTAGTCCTGTGATCAGGTGGATCAATTTCGTATCCACAGTAATGCGCATGTCGAGCCATAGATATCCTCTATGATAGCACAATAAGAAAATTTTAACACAAGCGTTAACCTCATGATGTCGACCAAAGTAAGGTATATTCATCACATTCAATATCATGGACTGCCCGAGCTCCTTAATCCATGGTTGGGAGACTATGTGAGGCTTCATCCCAGTCGTCTTCATCAAATATCTGTGAGGTGCGAGCATTGCATACTTCTTTCTGTCGTCGAGATTGAAATCATTGTTCTTCAATGCAGGGATCTGCCCCAACTGGATTCCTTCTATGCATATCCCCTTCGGGATGTTCGTGGTGATCAATGTTTACTCGAATTCCCATGGAATGTTGTCGCCATTAATCATGCCATCCAAAGGTGTGATGTAATTGGGTAATATCGATGGGATCTGCTTCACACTAGCTAGATCGTCGTGATGATTACTTCGCTTCTCGGTAGCAGGGTTGGCATGTTTCAAGTGACATTCATATGAAGGGTAAGCCTACAGTCCCCTGGTTGACGATGCATGTACTCCCTCAGACATAGAATTATCAACCATAAACTTCTATAGAACTTCTTCAACAGACTTCTCTAGCTCGGTGTGCTCGGTCGACATTCTTACTGTTAACAAATAAGTCGGGGTAGGTGAGAAGATAGCAGGGTAAAAAATATATGGCGAGGTATGATAGCATAGTTCGACACACAAAATCACTTCGTTTCCTTTCTAATATAATCACGGGTAGAAAAAACTGGTCCCGGAGTAGCATCAGACATGTTAAGTAAGAAAGCGTCGTAACATATTCCTCCAATGGACAAGAATGCCTCAATCAATATGAATCTGTCCATTATGGCACAGTCTCAACGTCCCAAACGTGGTCTAGTCGCCCATAAATGAGTTTCATAGCCATTCGGAGTGTCGTTCGAATGGTTGGGGTGCCTCCAACGGCCATATAGCTTCGTCAAGGCGAAGTCCCATTCTGCGTGGTTATGTTATTCCGACGAGGTTTAGATCCTGCAAGTCTGCCTCCTACAAAGTCGTCTCTAGAACTTCTATAGCTTTCCTATCCCTCCCCTTACCACTTCCTAGGTGGATATACTTTCTTCTTGCATGGACATGTCTTTCAAACCTTCTTGTGTTATTTCAACCTCGATAGATAATTCTCTTGTGTTATGTTGCTTCGACTCAACTTTTTGTTCTTCCATCAGTCGATCTATTCTTCTAGCTATGAGATCCCTTAGTTCTTTTTTCTTTTCTTTTTTGTAGATTCTTCCTCTACTTTCCTTCTGATCTAATCCTTCTCGATCCAAGTCATTCCTAACAAAAGTGAAAAAGGGCATTGTTCTCAATAAACCTAATAACTTCAAATTCTTCTTTTGTCAATGTTCCATGGATGATGATAGGTACATTAGTAACTCTTCCACATAGTGTTATCATATTTCCTTTAAACAAGCATATCCTTCCTAGTGAAGGTACCACAGTAGGCTTTCCTGTATTTATAAGTTGTTTTTCCTTCAAGATCTCTGATAAACTGACATCTTTGTGATCATCCATTACTTCTTTTAACTATACTAACATAGTCTGAGATTTCTCTGATTCTTTCTCTTTATGATTCTCTAATATGCTCTTATTCTCTTAATTCATGTTCATTTGTTCAACTTTAACAATCATCCTTGGACAGTCTTGAACTTCATGACCAACAATTTTACAACATAGACAAATAGGACCTACACCAGGGAATTCCTTAGCAAGATGTCTCGATCTTCTGCAGTTATAACATAAGGTCAATCCTCTCTTCCTCTTGTAACTTCCCCAACTTATCATGTACTACACATTAGGATCACAGTGTTAGACTTGTAGTCTGAAAAAATTCTTTCTAGGTTCATGCATCCATTCATTAGTCCAAAAATTCTTTCTATGCATAGGAATAACATATCTTTCTCTAGTTCTATCAAATTTATCCAGATCAACTCTTCCTTCTAACTATACCCTAGCTTTCAGACTAGGACATAATATATCAAACATACCTAGATCCATGCTTATGAAACAAAAATTTCCACTTATATAATTCTATCTAAAAGCACAAAGCTTTACCTTTTTCAAGATCCTACCTCTTTTTCTTCAGATCAGGTCTCTTTCTTAGCGCAGAGATTTGCAGGTCAACTTGAATACTACACACTACAACAGTAGATCTACGCACAAAGCTTCTCTTTTCTTTCAGTTCCCAGCAATCACAGTTTTACGTCTCGACAACAAATCCATTTCTTAGCATAGGGGCAGAGCCGGGTTTCAATGCTTCAACAATGCACCAGCAAAACCATAACTATCGGTCCTTTCAGCAACACCTACGAAGCAGGCAAAGTCTCACCTGAGGTAGGGGCAGGGGGTTTTACAGGACTCAATTGTCTTTAACCAAGATGGGACACATATCTATGATTATAACACTTTGCAGAGTACTTAGGAACAACACACATTAATTCATTAGCTTTATTCACATCACAGATCAAACCCTAAGTACAGATCGATGTAGTAACAGTAACAAAATATACATCGCACTTAGCATCAGAAGTTAGATCTAACACATTCAACATAAAAAAATCACTAACGATTCATAGATCTATCTATCAGTCATAGCATTCAACGCACTAAGAAAATTCACAACATAAATATTACAGCACAAAGTAAACCATCAACACATGTTATGTGTGATTCACCACGGTGTGGGGCTATGTGCACCATCTGCTTCTTCTTCTATTATTTTGCTTCAATCTCTTACATTCATCTGCTCATGTGCACTAAGCCACATATTCAAGATTCACACTGGATAGGTGATATGCACACTAAGCACTAGATCCACCTTCCCAAAATAAGGTCAAGGCACATATCCAACTCCATTATTACACAAAAAGTCTTACATACACAATCTTTTGCACAAAGCAACTCAGAATTGCTTGCCTCTTGCACTTAGCTAGATACTACTTTGCTTGCACTAATCACACTTCACTACTTCTACCTTACATTCATTCCTATATATACTTTTGCATCCCTTACAAAAATTCCTAATCATGGGTAAACCCATGGGCCGACATCCCAAAACCCTAATACAAAAACCCTAATGAAACCCTTTTTGGGTCCACAAAATAAGTGAGATCCCATGATGTAAGGTCCACCTAGGTGCTCCATCTTCGACCAGCCTGTCGAAGTCCAAAAGTGGTCAAACATGACCAATGTTTCCTCAAAAATTGGTCGAGGGCCAACATGTACTAGCTTGTTGGAAGAAAGTTTGAATTAAGGACAGGTCATCATGGATTCCAACATATTTTTACTCAGAGTAACTTGAATGTTAGATAGAGATTATGGTTAGAGTTATTAAGTGAATATGATTTTGAGATAACATACATTAATGGAACAAAAAATAGAGTTATGGATACTTTAAGTTGCACATCATGTATTGTTTTTGGTTATACCATTAAAGAAAAATTTAATAGAAAAACTTTAAAATTACAATTCAAATATGAATGGTATAAGGAAGTTAAATCAGACCTTCAGAATGAAGTCATGCGAATTCCAAAGTTTGAAGGATACACTTTGGACGATGATAGTTTATTATGATTTTATGGAAGAATACACATATTTCCAAATCAATAAGTACATAAAACGATCTTAAGAGAAGTTCATAGAGAAGTATATATGGCCCATCCGAGAGTCAAAATGATGAAGCATATTTGAAACCATTATTTTCATGGAAAGGAATGAAGAGAGATATATGGATTCTGTAGTGACATGTCTTAAAATTTAGCAAGTAAATACTGAACACATACATCCAACATGATTGTTACAACCACATGTGATACTAGAATTGAAATGGGGGATAACTTTGATGTATTTTATAGTTGGATTACCAATGATGTCCAGGAGGCATGACTTGATATTCGTTGTAGTAGACACTATAGAAACTAGTGGACAGTTTATTCCAGTATACTACATATCAAGTTCCAAATATTTCAAGCGTATTTATTAATGAAATAGTGAGGTTACATGGTGTATTGAGAAGGATAATTTCACATATAGGAGTAGTGTTTATGTTGATTAAGGTTGGTTTTCATTGATGTCAACCCTTGAAGAAAGCCTAATAGTACAAAGGTTTGGGTAATGGACCCAAGTTTGTTTGATGTAAAGATGACTCATTAGTTTCTTGTCATGGTTTATAATAAGTACAAACAGATGAACTCCAAAGTGGTCCCCTGCTGTGGGTGGGAAATCCCTCCTACGGACTAACACTAAGGGTTTTATCATACATGCAGAAATGGCCTAAAGATTCTTACTTTTTACCATCATCCCATGCCTAAACCCCCATTACTCATATGTAAATACAAGTCTCAAGAGATTAAGTTGGCGTACCTTATTTTTCGTGTTTGATGTCGATCCCTTTTCATGCTTGGTCCTTCTTTGACTACAACTCTCCTCCCAATGTTGACATGCATTCACTAAAAATAAACAAAGAAATCCACATGCATTTGATTTATGAACTAATAGGTTAGAGATTTAATCAATCATACAATCAATATTCCAATAATGACAATCTCATATGGTAGGATGGGAAAATAAATTCTCTTATTAACTTCACAATGATACCTTACAATGACAAAGTCGGCTACTGCTCCTCGATCCTAGTCTAGGGCTCTTCTTCCACTGTCTTCCAACTACTTTGATCTATACTTATCTTTGCACAAGGATGGCTAAAGGTTGGGACAAAGAGAATGCTTAATTAGGTATAGTTTCTTTACTATGATTCTCCTCCTTTCAAATGGGACCCCTAACCCTTCTTTTATAAGATAGAAGAAGCTAGGTATTTGGTCGAGTGACCGGCCATGCATGGACGAAAGGTTTAGTTAAATTACTCAAAGTTGTGTGTTCCGTCAACAACTTTCCTTTTTTCGTGATTTTGTAGGTACATGCGGGTTGTCTTGGGTCAGCTAGCATGTACACACATTCAGTAATGGAGCAAGGCACGTGGGTCTTTATAAAAGGGTTTTTTAAGAAGAGGTGTTCAACAGTGTTTTGGCAAAGAAGGAATCTGAGATGGCCTGATGTCAAGTAAGCATGTATGGTGCAAATTAGGGTTATAAAATATTTCGCCTAATGTGTGAGGTCAGAAGAGCATCTGATGGCTGAAATACATTAACAATATCCACCAACTTTCCAAACAAGTGAGCCCTGGGAGTAGAAATCAGGAGGTGCCTTCTGCAAAATAATAATTGTCTCACCGAGGCGGACATACCCATGCTCGGGATGAAATAAAATCATGGCTACCAATCAAATACACTATATATCCATGTCATATACCTATATAAAGTGTATCCACGAGAAAAACATAGTAGAGCTACATCTTGAAATAAAAAAAAATATACATGTAGAGTATCCATCTTCTAGAAGCTGATAAGGCCTGATGGTTGGAGATGAGGTCTTCAAAGCTCAGGAAACAACTTCAAAATCTTCAAAACTCAAGTAGGAGTGTAATATGAGTGTACGAATTCACTACCCAGAGGTCTTCGACGACTCGTCGATCATGGACTAGAGAATCTTGATGATCAGACTAAACGCTTCATTGATTTCGAAAAAAGACTTGATTGGACTTTGAGGATGGTCGAGCATGAGGGAAAGAGACAAACTACAGAGAGGCCGACTCATGCTTATAAAAACCTCCCTTGGATAATAGCATGACAAAAGATGAGACTCAGGCAGCATGGCATTAACATAAGTTTACGAGGTAGGAGGCAACACAAACTCTCCATATGTTTGGAAGAATAACCAAACAAAGGAGGACACAACTCAATGTAGCGGGAACATCTTCCTAACGTCATATTAAATCCCATGGTTTGACGAACAAACTGAAATATGTGCTTTATCCAAGGGTGACTCATTGTGCTGCCAATACAAATAAAATACTTTTACCTTCCACTTTTTGGGGTATATTTGATTTTTTTGTCTTTTTCAATAATTTTGGAAAAAGAATAAAAGAATGCTACGTTACAAAGGAGGAATTGAGTGTCACAAACATACTAGTTCAAAGTGCATGGAACACAGGGATGCTTAGGGAAAAGGGACATATGCAAGAAAAGGACACTCAGGAAAAATCCTCCAGGGCCAAAGGTGTCAAAATGCAGAGGCAAAGTGCTACAGAGCTTGCGTATAATGCATGTTTCAGATGGTTCAGTTGAGAGCAACATGGAGTCGGCATTAGGCCAAAGACGTGGGTATGCAAATGCGATTAATAAGACACACAATGGTAACGTCCTTCGATGTAATTTTAACGAGCCCAGAGAAGGTATTATCGACGGTTTTTCATATTTAGAGAGTCTGAAAAAACGTAAAAGAAGACTCCACTAGGGTACCATTTTTGAAGGAGGTCTAGTCGGTTCGAAAAAGGGGTAAACTAGCACTGACAAGATGTCTATTCAAAACCATTTTAACGAGTGTGATAAAGACAAGACAATCGGACATTTTTTTTATTTTTAAGGAGTCTGAAAAAAGCTTAACTATGGACTCTGTCATGAATGCTCTTCTGGACCATTTTAACGAGTGTGAAAGAATAAGGTCACTTTGTGATCTTTTCAATTTTAGGGAGTCTGAAAAGAGATTAACTATGGACTCCATGGGGGTTCCTTTTTCATAAATTTAGTCCCTCAGGCTCGAAAAAGGGGTAAAATTATACCTGAGGGCAATCTTCTAGAGATCTGAGGCCTCTAGAGTATACCTTTGTTCGTACAGTTGACTATCCGGACCGAAAAAGGGGTAAACTACCGCCGGATAGACGTGGCTTCAAATTTCAGTTTAACAAGCGTGAAAGGCCACAAGATCACTCAGTAATCTTTTCATGTTTAGAGGGTCTAAAAAGGGCTTAAAAGAATACCCGTGTAAGGAACGTTCTTCTAGACCAATTTAACGAGTGTCAAGAAACAAGGTCAATCGACAATCTTTTCATATTTAGGGAGTCTGAAAAGGGATTAAAGAAGACTCCATGGGGGTTGCAACTCATGTATGAAACTGGTTCAGGTAGAGCCCGTTGCTAGGCTCAGACTAGGAGTCTCTTCAATAGTCAACTTGGGAAGTCTCCCAAAAGGGAAGAAAACACAAACCACGATGTAAGTCCTCTCGTGGTATAGAAACCATAGTCATGGCTTCAAGGATAGACTTATCTGAAGGAAATTCAAAATTCGATAAATCATGCAAATGAGGGTCGACAGTCCCAAAGGGTGAAGTAAACTGACCATACTCCATATGATGATGTAGGTTCTGGCCAGGACTGGCAGAGTCTATTAGTGAAGAGTCACGAGCACGAGGGCTTGAGGATCTACAAACAATGAGATCAGACTCGGAAGGATACTCAAGCCTACTTAGACCAAGAGGGGGAATCAAGGGCTCCCATGCCCCCATTGGATACACCAATGGATCAATTGTTGATTCCAAGTCTCAAGGAGGAAAACATGATTGCACAGGTTCCTACTCAAAAGAAATTGAACACTGAGGATAAGACGCCTCATAATTAACCCGTGGCAAGGAGGATTCTACATGAGCACTAGGAATATATAAAGGGGAAGCTTGAACTAACGCTGAATTAGGATGGTGATTATAAGATTCCAGCTGGTCAATAGTGACAATGCTTCCATTGTGAGGGAAATGCATCACCCGGAAGAGTGTAGATACCACAACCTTCATAGCATATACATAATCATGTCTGAGAAGCATATTGAAATCTAACAAGCCTTGCATTACTATAACATCGACACGGACAGTCTTCCCACCTAACGAGATAGGAAACTGAGGAAGAACCCCCAAATATTCACTAGGACATTTTTCAAAAGCCAACAACTCATGCGAAGAAGACATAAGATCGGGAGATCCCAAGACTTTCCAAATCGAGGATAAAATACTTGCGGAGGATCCTTCATCCACAATACATCGATAAATGTTTGTTGAATTAAATTCAACCCTTATTTAAAAGGGTATATAAGAAGGAAGACGAGATTCAACAAGTTCATTCCAATCAAATGAAACCATCCTAGGGCTTGGAGGGGGTGTACTCGGAACGATCAGAATTCCCCCTTGTTCTGAAAGTACTAAACTAGAAATGATAAAAACATAGTTGGTAGACGCATCACTCCCCAAGAGAAGAGTTGCATCAGTTGAAAACTGCAATGACGTGACCACTTTCTTAACCAATGGCTGAATAGGCTGAGAGACTACATGGTCTAAAGGCACCTCACCCCCCAAACGAGGAGTGGGATCAGCCGATGACTACATCGACATGACCACTTTCTCAACCAATGGTTGAATAAGCAGAGATACTACATGGTCTAAAGGCACCTCACCCTCCAAAAGAGGAGTGGGATCAGTTGATGACTGCATCAACCTGACCAATTTCTCAACCAATGGTTCAATAGACTGTGAGGAAAGCTCAAAAGACTCGGAATCAGAAGAGCTTGCAGACAGGGACCACAATCTTTGTACCTCTGGAATTCCAAGGCACAAATGAGTAAGGTGATCTCCCTCGCAAAGTTTACAAGGGAACTTAGGCTTACATCCTATCCGTCTAGGTTTCTCAACAGAATTAATTCCCCCAGCATGACTAGCAGTGGTTGGTTTCACATCTCCAACATGTCTTGTAGAGGCTGGTGATTTCTTCTTCCTATTCTTCCTCTTTCTATTTCATTTAGACTTCCGGTTACTAGTAAATATACTTTCACCAGAGGTGGGAGAAGGAGGAGGAGAAGAATTTACTGACGAAGAAGCATCAATAGGGCGCCCAGGACATAAAGTGCTTAACTGAGAAGCCTCAAGAGCATTTGGGACATTTGGAATTGTACCCAACCAAACCGGTAGTCCCACATTCAACCCAAGAATGTACAAAGTGGCCATCAAAGGGACACCAACATTTCCGAAGAAGGGAAAAGCACAAGAATCCCCTTGCGAAGGGGTTCCTTGGTTGGTATGGTTGGGAAAATTAGTCATGAATATCCTATGCATAGGTTCTCCCCTTGAGGGATCGTTCAAGTCTGTAAAAGTCTCATGCACTGACTCTAGCAAACCAGTGGTATCAAAACAATGCCTATAAAGAGGCGGCTCCAAGTTTCTAATCGAAAGACCAAAAAGTCCTCACGATCGACGGAGTGGGCGGTCTACCACCCTAGGTCAGAGACCCAAAGCTACGACTGACTAACTCAGAATGGAAAACTAGGGAGCACAAAGCACATGCTAAAATTTCCTAAAGGCAAATCAAGCAAAGGACTAACTAGTTGGAAGAATAGTTACATCAACCAACACTAGAGAAACTTACCGGTGTAAGTGAAACTTGAAAATGGAAGCACCCTCCAGGTATATTCTGCAAAGCATGGTCCGATGTCTGTCTTAGGTACCGCAGTATACCCTCGCAGTCACCTGTGTATGTCACTAGAAAGATAGGCAACTAGGTTTCCAGCACGCGAACAGTCACCAAGAAGGTACAGTCGACAGTCGAGTAGACCACAATGAGAAGGGTATCAAGCCCGAAACCTGCCAAGGGTATCAAAAGCAAGTGGTCTGAAAGACAATTGAGGACCTTGAACGGATTCGAGAGCCATGAAGCTCCATGGAAAATGCAATCGACGGAATCCCAAGACAAGCCCTCTATATGTGTTCTCCACTACGATTGGTCCGGATTTGGAGGGGTTATCTCCACTACCTTTCCGCACACAACCTAGTTTTTAGCCCCTATGTTAGAGGGGGGTCCCGGATAACTTTCACGATACTAGACTTCTACACTCCTTAGCACATACTCGTATGTTTATTTTATAGCCTTGAAGAGTTTCCTCTCCAACCTAAATCAAGGCTCTAGCCTAATCTAGTTGATGGACCCTACAAACATAAAGTCTAGTAATTTTTAATTAACATTCTTTTTAAGGCTTGATTTACTCAAAAGGGGTACGGTAGTGCAATTGATGTTGTTAAGACTCTTTGTGAAAAATGATGAAACTTACATGAACACTGGCAAAGAATGATTATATTTTTTTTTTTTTTTTTTTTTTGAAATGCTTTTAAAATTAGAAGAAAACACAATGCTATGCTAATTTCTTTTTCTTTTTCAAATAACAAATGCAAAGAAAATGCCAGGAAAGAAAAATATCTAACAAACTAAGTTTTTTTTTTTATATTTTATTCTAATCAAAGAAGAAATAACAAAAGATCCTTAAAAAAACTGATGAATGCACGGTTCATGGCAAGCTATGCTGGAATACAACCTAGGCTAAAACTGCTTGAGACAGAGACCAAAAATAAACAAGAAAAACATGGGAAGTAAAAACTTGTCAGGGAAGAGGACGATTGCCTCCTCAAAATTTTCTAGACAGACACGCGACTGTCACTTCAACATCTAGAGTATGCACGTGGGCTGCCCAAAGACAGGACGCATATGCATGAGTGTAGTCCCACTACAGGTCACATGTGCCTCTATTTCTCCTCAAAAGAAGCAAGACAAGAGGCTAAGATCAGGAAGGGAGTACTGGTATTGAGAACCAGAATCCCTTGAAGACACAAAAACTTATTTTGACAGAAAAAGATGCAAGGAAAAAGTTGATCTGAGGTTTTTACCTGACTATGGACTATTCAATAAGAGACCTAGAAGGACTCAGAAGATCCCTGAGAAGGATCACTTCTACAGGGGAGAGGATGAATGCCTCTTCCTGAGAAGGATTTCCTGGGTTCTTAGACACGCGGCTATCACTTCATTAGCAAGCATATGCATGCGAGCTGTGTGAAGGTAGGGAGCGTGTACACACATGCAGGCCTTATACAAGCCATGTGTACCTTTATGACTTCCCGAAAAGAAAATGCATCCAAGCAAAGAAAGTAGGGAGTACTGGTATGGAAGACCAGAATCCCTACTAGCTGAAACTCTTGCAGAAACTTAGAAAAAAGGTGATGAAACCAATTTAAAACTACCAAAAAGTATTCCCAGAAAACCCAAGAGATCCCCAGTATGGTCGCCAATTCTGTTGTGGGTGGGAAATCCCTCCTACGGACTAGCACTAAGGGTTTTATCATGCATGCATAAATGACCTAAAAATTCCTACGTTTTACCATCATCCCATGCCTAAACCCCCATTACTGATATGTAAATACAAGGCTCAAGAGATTAAGTTGGCGTACCTTATTTTTTCATCTTTGATGTCAATCCCGTTTTGCGCTTGGTCATTCTTTGACTGCAACTCTCCACCCAATGTTGACTTGGATTCACTAAATACAAACAAAGAACTCCACATGCATTTCATCTATGAACTAACGGGTTAGATATTTAATCAATCGTACAATCAATATTCCAATAATGACAATCTCATATGGCGGGATGGGAAAAGAAATTATTTTATTAACTTCACAATGATAGCTTACAATGACAAAGTCGGCTACTACTCCTCGATCCTAGTCCTGGGCTATTCTTCCACCGTCTTCCAACTTTTTTTCTCTATACTTCTCTTTGCACCAGGATGGCTAAAGGTTGGGACAAAGGGAATGCTTAATCGGGTATAGTTTCTTTACTATGATTCTCCTCCTTTCAAATGGGACCCATAACCCTTCTTTTATAGGTTAGAAGAAGCTAGGTATTTGGTCGAGTGACCTGCCATGCATGGTCGAAAGGTCTAGTTAACTTACCCAAAGTTGTGTGTTCCGACATCAACTTTACTTTTTCCGTGATTTTGTAGGTACACGCGGGCTGTCTTGGGTCAGCTAGCGTGTACATGCGTTCAGTAATGGAGCAGGGTGCATGGGTCTTTATAAAAAGGGTTTTGAAGAAGAGGTGTTCAACAATGTTTTGGCAAAGAAGGAATCTGAGATGGCCTGATGCCAAGTAAGCATGTCTGGTGAAAATTAGGGTTATAACATCCCCATATGGTGAAAGCCCTCACGGGAAGATGCTTTGTGGATTGAGTTATCCTAGAAGTATGGTTAGAGAACCCATGCTTAATTGTGGAATAATGAAATGAAGGTCAGTGAATTTTTCAGTGAAACTATCCTAGATGGATATTCTTTTCATGCCATTTCCGGTGGTATGTGTAACGTCACATAACTCCTCATGGTTAGAGAGTTATGGCCATGAGAAGTTGGAGAACCCAGTTTTAGGTAATGGACCCAAGTTTGTTTGATGGATAATGGTATGTGTTTTGATATATTTGCAGGTAATATTATTATCTATGGATAGTACATGTCATTCCATTTCTAGTGGTATGTGGAATGTGACATAACTCCTCACGGTTTGAGAGTTATGGCCTTACGAAGTTGGACCACCCTCATATGTCATCTAAAAGTCCCAAAAGGTCAAAGTAGTCAAAGTGGTTTAAGAGATTTTAGAAGGTAAATAATAAAGTGAAATGATGAGTGTACTATAATTCAATGTGAAAACAAAATAAATTATTTAAATAATAAATTTAATGAAGAAATTAGAAGTGGGTTAACCCTAAAATAAGGAAAGTGGGCACTAAAATAACTTCAGCAGATAAGTACTATCTCATAATTTAAAAATAATTGCACTTAATTCATGAATAAAGAGAAATTGAAATGAAAAGATTAAGCAAATTCATTGTACTAGAAAAAAGATATAGTATGTATGTCTCCTCCTCTCACTTAGAGGTGAGAACGGCCTTGGTAGATGTAATGCTCTATTTTATCTTATCTGATCGTTATGATAAATCAAACTTATTATTTGAGAGTTTTTTTTCACAAATGACTTGGTTATTTATTCTTATTATGATGATGAAACTTAATTTTAAATTATAAATTATGATTAAGTATATTTGAGAATGATGAATTGGTTAAATTAAATTCATGTAATGCTTAGATAAAATTTTTATGTAATGATATGATGAAATAAATGATAATGATTAATTCTCTTGATGATTTTACATAAGACTTGGACATATTAAATGTAGATATTACTAATAGTTTTCATAGTGAGTTGTGGAGCCATAAGGGCGTAGTGACACAAAACATCATCGACAAAATTTTGGGACTTAGGATTGAGTTGGGAAATAGTAATTATTTGGTGAATATGTTTTTTATAATTGATATGAATGATGAAAATTACTAATGAAATGATACAATTAATGTAGACATAGGGAGCATGCTTGTCAATTCGATCCACACATAGGTAATGGGACTTCATAGAGTTATACTAGGTACTATCATGAGAGGTGGAATAATGTCCCTGCATCCACCTACTATAACTCTTTTTGTGGCTAGAGTTGAAAAGTGTAGGACAGTTTTACTTGGCGGTTGCAAGTTGTCGTGATTGTAGGCCATGGATTTGATCATTCACTAGGATCAACTTGAGGTGTACAATAAAGTGAAATCCTTATTCCTTAGTAACTATTAGTCTCTAAATAAGGGAACCAAACTGAGTTAACAATGTTTCCACTATTGCGCCAATTCCCCATCAATTAAAAGTCAGATACTTGAAAGACATACACACATGGTAGCCTTGGGGAAATTCAATATACTATGTGAAGAAAATAATGAAGAGATTTCCGAAAAGCCCCATTCTAGATAAACTCATTCAAGGTTCAACTCGGGGATTACTACCTTAACACCCAATTTTATTAGAAGATTTGAGGTTCCCAACGTTATCCATACTATTATTCCTCCAAAGGTTATTAATTATAGACTACCACAATTTGTTGATAAATAAAAATGTTATGAATGGTTATCATAAATTCAACGTAATTGCTTAAAATGTTATGTGACAGAGTCTGTAATTTTATTGGATCTATATGAATGGATTAGCGTAGAAACCTTGCTGAAATATAACACTTTATGTTTAATAATATCAAATTTCATATAATATAGTAGAGAGAGATTTAAGGTTCGATATAATCACCAAAAGCAATGTGGATNGAAAAGCCCCATTCTAGATAAACTCATTCAAGGTTCAACTCGGGGATTACTACCTTAACACCCAATTTTATTAGAAGATTTGAGGTTCCCAACGTTATCCATACTATTATTCCTCCAAAGGTTATTAATTATAGACTACCACAATTTGTTGATAAATAAAAATGTTATGAATGGTTATCATAAATTCAACGTAATTGCTTAAAATGTTATGTGACAGAGTCTGTAATTTTATTGGATCTATATGAATGGATTAGCGTAGAAACCTTGCTGAAATATAACACTTTATGTTTAATAATATCAAATTTCATATAATATAGTAGAGAGAGATTTAAGGTTCGATATAATCACCAAAAGCAATGTGGATTGCAGATTGGATAATTACAACATTCATAGCCGAATGGTTAAGAACATGTGTTTTCTCCGAAGAGGTCACATGTTCAAATCTAGAGGAGAGTAAGATATATATACCTACGTAGACTTACCAATTAAATTGCTGAGCAAATGATCTTAAAAATAAATAAATAAATAAAACAAAAAATCTCATACATGGTGAATATGGTATCTAGCTTAAGTGTGATCTTAAATTTACTTTATTTTATTATTATTATTGTTAAGAAAAATAAGATTAGGCTTTAAAAACCATTGGCCATCAAAATTTAATATTAGGTTACTTTGTAAAATAAGAAGTCGATTTCAAACCATTGTGTCAACTAACACATCACTCATTCCAACTCTTTTGAACGTAAGTTATGCCAGATCTACAGAGAACAAAACAATGAGGCGGATTACCTTTCTAAAAAAGCTATGTACTTGCCTTCGGGACACATTTGCTATACAAGGTGGGAAGAAGGAAATGAAGGACCTTCCTCTTGGATCAATCTTTGATAGATCATCCAGTTTTGAGTGCTGGCCTACCATGGGACATGCATTGGTCTCGACCTTGATACACCATTGTCTTGTTCGGACAGCCTGATTCTCATGTTTTGATCAATTTTCTCGTGTTTATCATGTATGGATAGTTTGTTTTTTCTCCGCATATTTTTCCATGTACAATCTTATATCCTTATGAATATAAAGCGTATTTTTTTCGTTGAAAAAAAAATGTTATGCCGGATCTGAGTGGAGTAGTTTAAATTGTTTAATATTAATAAAATGACAATAGTGAAAAATAATATTCTATTCCATTACCTTTCTCTCAACCAACATGTCACTCATTCCAACTCTCTTCAATGTAAGTTAAAACATTATTAAACATAGGTCTGAGTGGAGTAGTTTAAATTGTTTAATAAATAGTGAAAAATAATATTCTATTACATTAGCTTTTAAATAAAAAAGGTATAGAAGCTACTTTATGCATAAAATTCGAAAGTAGCATTTCAAATCAAAGTGGAATATAAAGGATTTATTAGGTGTGCATTAAATTGCGGAGGTGCGTCAAACACGAGGGTGCATGGTCTACTTTAGCATTTGTCTAAAGATTAGTAATTTATGACATACATATTATTGGAGATTCAAAGATAGTTATTGACTGGTTAAATAAGATAGGTGATCTAAGAGTGGCAAGCCTAGAAGTGTGGAAAGAAAGAATCGTCGATTTATGTTTTGATTTCAAATCCATTTCATTTGAACACATTTACAGGGAGAGGAACCAAGAAACAAACAATCTTTCAAAACAAGCTTTTCACAGTGTCTGAGGGAAAATTACTTATAATTTTTAGGTGGAAGGTCACAGGAGCCCTACTTTATATCTATCCCTCTAATCGACCCATGTAGTGTTTATGATTTTTTGTGAGCATCTCTTTTCTATCGCATCTTGGATAGACTATAAGACTGTTATAGTTGTCTGACATTATTGACCTTTTTCGAGCTTGTATTTTATTTTTCGATATAAGTAGGAACAATGTATTGGATCGACTAGATCTACTGTCACTATGAAATGGACACAATTTATTTGTGGAATGAAAGGAAAAGAATATGTATACAATTTATGTTATGCTTAATATTAGATAGTATATTGATATGTAATTACAAAAATAAAAATAAAAATTGTTGTTTTCAATTTATACATTTTTGTGAAGATTAACACAGCTGCATTTTAATAAATATTTATTTTATAATGAGATCATGTATTGATAAGTG
The DNA here is from genome assembly GCA_010110895.2 of Picea sitchensis. Lineage (NCBI taxonomy): Eukaryota > Viridiplantae > Streptophyta > Pinopsida > Pinales > Pinaceae > Picea > Picea sitchensis. Next base: position 200,373 of record SNQJ01S0000946.1, read on the forward strand.
TTTAATTTAACTTATGGTGAGGTGTTATATACTCATGAATGGTTGTTAGTGATGAAATAGAACATTTTTCTTATATAGAATGTTTGTCGATATGTTATGGTTGTTAATTAACTAAGTAGATAAGTCAAATGTTATTTATTTATTTAAAAAAAGACACATATTGAGGTTAACATAGATGATCGCTACATATAGTATCAGAGAAGGGTTCAACACTCTAGGACCATGGACCCGTTACAACATATGTCCTTTGTAATATTTAAATATGTATAACGTGGACTAATTAAATTTGAAATATTCTTCTTATGCCATGCAACTGTGGATAGAAGGGGAAGAAAAGGTAGGGTAGGATTGCTAAGGGCTGAAGTATGTATCCTCTACCGCAACCTACAGTTGTAGACTCTCCACCTAAAGAAGAAGAACATGTTCAGGAACATGAACACATTTCTATTGGAGAAGTATTGAACATGATGCAGTCATTCCAAATAATGTTCGATTCTTTGATGAACATATTAGAAAGAGAAGAGGAAGGACTATCCACTCCCGTTGAAAGATCTCAAAATCCTACTGGCACTCACATGCATAGAGAGTTGGAGAAAGTAAAACTTCCTCAGTTTTTTGGATCTACTGATGGAAAAACAGTTGAGGCATGGTTATAAAATATGGCTATGTGTTTTTCCATGAAGGACTACACATCTAACCTTAAGGTACATATGGGTATATTTCAACTGAAGAGATGTGTCTTATTGTGGTGGAAGACACTTCTACCACAATTAGGGTTGCATATATCTAAGATTTCTTAGGAGCAATTTAAGGATCTTTTTCAAGAACACTATTTGTATGAAGAGTTCATTGAGAGGAAATTAAATAAATTCAATTCATTGTGATATGGAAATAGATTAGTGCATGAATACAAGGCTAGATTTATGGAATTGTTAAGATGTGCCCCATATTTAAACACTAAAAAGTTGTGAGTAAACAAGTTTTTTTTGGATTGAAATACAATATTAGAGAAAAGGTGAGAATCATAGTCTCTCATACATTACACGAGGAAGTACAAAAGGTCATTATATATGAAGAGGAGATTTCAAATGGTAGACTATAGAGACCACCGAGACCTATGGGTTCTAGAGTTCAGAGATCGGCGTCATCTCAAACATCTAGTATACCCATGGAAATATGCAAATATGTGTCGAGGGGACCAATTGTTAGCACACAGAGACACCCAACTGGTAACTAGAGACCGCCATATTGGGCATCAGTCTAGAAATTATGTCCAACTCAATAGTCTGAATTTGCACAACAGACTACTGGACCTATTATTACTCATTTAGACATCAAGAGTCAACCTCCTAAGAGGGGGTGTTGGACTTGTGGAGGGAAAAATTTATAGAGGGACTATCCCTAATCATAGAGGGGACTTAGCAGAGAGTAGAGATAGAAAAGAGTTGGAGATTGGGGAAAGGCCCATAGGATGCATCTAGTAAAGATGGATCATGGTGACTTGTATTGATTGCCAAAAGTTTAACAAGGAAACAATAAATAAGCAATATCCTTTACCAAGAGATGACGATTAATTTGATCAGATGAAGGGAGCGACACTATTTTCAAAAATACATTTGAGATTGGGATATGATCTATTGAGAATTAAGGAATAATATTATTCAAAAATGGCATTTAAGACTAGGTTTGAACACTACGAGTTTGTGGTATTACGCTTCGGATTAACAAATGCTCTAGGATTGTTCATGAGTTTGATGATCAAAGTGTTTTGATAATATTTGGATAAGTTAATGAAAGTATTTATAGATAATATTTTGATATATTTACGAATTCCAGAAAATAAAGTTGAACATTTGTGACTAGTTTTACAATATCTCAAAGAACACAAGTTATACATTAATTTATCTAAATGTTCATTATATGAATCTAAGATTCATTATTTAGGACATATTGTCTTAGGAGAAGGAATCACATTTGATCCAGGAAATATTGAGGCAACCATGGAACAACTGATTCCTACAAACTTACATGAAGTACATAGTTTTATGGGATTGGCAGATTATTATTTCATATTCGTTAAAGGATTTTCAAAGATAGAAAAACCTATAACCGAATTACAAAATAAAAATAAGAAATTCATATGGACATGAAAATGAAAAGAAGAATTTAAAAAACTAAAAGAAGGATCAATACTTTTTAGTATGCATTGATGCATTAAAGGAAGGACTAGGCAAAGTGTTTATGTACGAAGGTACAATAATTGTCTATGCTTCAAAAAAACTCCAACCCCATGAGGAACATTATGTGATGCATCATTTGGAGCTTGCAACAATAGTACACACATTGAAAATATTCAGGCACTATTGGCACAAGGGCAGACCTAGCATTTAAGGCTTCAACAACGTACCAACAAAACCTTAGCTACCAGCCCTTTCAGCAACACCTGCGAAGCAGGCAAAGTCTCACCCGACGTAGAGGCAAGGGGGGTTATAGGACTCAAGTGTATGTAACCAAGATAGGACACAGATCTGTTATTATAACACTTCACAAAGTACTTAGGAACAACACACATTAATTCATTAGATTTATTCACATCGCATATCAAACCCTAAGTACAAATCGACGAAGTAACAGTAACAAAATATACAACGCACTTAGCATCAGAAGTTAGATCTAAAAAATTCAACATAAAAAAAGCACTAGGAATTCATAGATATATCTATCATTCATAACATTCAATGCACCAAGAAAATTCACAACATAAATATTACAACACAAAGAAAACCATCAACACTTGATATACGTGGTTCACCCTAGTGTGGGGCTATGTCCACCAACTGCTTCTTCTTCTATTATTTTGGTTCAATCTCTTACATTCATCTGCTCCTCTACACTAAGCCATAGAGTCAAGCTTCACACTGGATAGGTGATCTGCGTACTAAGCACCAGATCCACCTTCCCAAAATCAGGTCAAGGCACAGAGCCAACTCCTCTATTGCACACAAAGTCTTACATACACAGTCTGTTGAACAAAGAAACTCATAACTGCTTGCCTCTTGCACTTAGATAGATACTACTTTGCTTGCACTAAGAACACTTAGCTACTTCTACCTTACATTCCTTCCTATATATACTTTTACATCCCTTGAAAAAAGGCCTAATCATGGGTAAACCCATGGGATGACATAGAAAAACCCTAATACAAAAACCCTAATGAACCCCTTCCTGGGTCCACAAAATAAGTGAGATCCCACGATCTCAGCTCTGCCTGGGCGCTCCATCTTCGACTATCCCGTCGAAGTTCAAAAGTTTTCAAACCCGACCAATGTTTCCTCAAAACTTGGTCGAGGGCCAACATGCCCCCAACACTCACCTATGACTCGTCCCAAGTCACTCAGATCTGGGCAACACTACTTTGAAGCCCTCAATATTAGCTCGATCTACCTCGAACTGTTGCTTCGCCTTAGCATTCTGCTCGATGAACTCCTAGATCAATTTCTTTGTAAGAGGCCCTTCCAGGCATTGTTCCACTATCATGATTACTTGGTATAGTTTTGAACCTTGTCCTTTTATCTCTTCAAACATCGCGTAGGCTTCCTCCTACACTGGTTGTAGCCTCTGTGTAACTTCCATGACTCTACCATGGATGGAAGTAATCTATTGCTAGACTGCACATTTTTATTGTGATCTCTTCATTCTCTGAGCTGCAGTGAGGGACTTCATCTATGCTTGAACTGTCAGTGCCTAATGTTGCACCTCCTGTAGCTCCACTTCCAACTTCCTAAGCTCTGGGTCTTCTGTGAGGCATTCATAGGTCTGCGCGCTTCTGTTTCTTAGCTTCTTGCATTCTGAGGCGAGGATTATGATTCTTTCCACTGTGCTCTCAGTGGATTTCTCCCTTTTATTGTCCACTTTCTGCGGAGTGTTAGGTACTTCTTGAAGCTCCAACTCCGTTACCCTTCCTTGAAGCTGCTAAACAACCTCAACAAGCTTTGTCACTTGGATCTTAGTTGCCTCATGTTCCTCCTATGTAGAGCCTGGCATAGAGTGAAGTGCTTTGCTCACCACATCCTTGAATGTAGTCTACTCTGCGATCAGCTAGTCCTTTTCCTTCTATATCTGCGCTTTGTCTCCCTCGAGCATCGCCCATAACTCATCTCTCTCGTTTTCATACGCAGTTACACAGTACTGCACAACTCGCAGTTTCTCCAATATCTCCTCTTTTTCTTAATTCAGGGCTTCTGTGGTCTGTTCCTTTTCTTCTTGGACTCACTGAAGTCGAGCCTTTGTTGCATTTGCCAATATGTGAAGTTGGGATGGTTCATCCACCAACTCTATAGTCTCTGACATGGAGGGTGCAGTAGGTACTACGCGGCTAACTTGAATAGCTCATTGTATCTCCTTCAGCTCCTTCTCAACTCTTACATATAGATCTTATTGCTTCACACCATATATCTGCAATAAGTCCTCGAACGCATCCTCCATTGCTCTGCGGACTAGATTAATGTCATCCTCCATGAGCGTATCCTCTAGTTGGGGCTTACTTGCGCGGGTCTTCTTTCTTGTCGAGGGTTTTTGCAAAGAACCCTTCCTCTTCTTCGATGTTTCTGTCTCGGTAGGGGGTCCTTCGGCGGTGTAAATTTTCCTTCTCCTTGTTTTTCTCCTTCTTCCCCTCCTACTTCTTGATTTACTTCATCTACTCCTCCTCATACAGGCGAGATAGGTCTACTTTCTTCCGAGGCGCTGTCTTCCTCATCAGTCTCTATGTCTTGGAATTCCTCCCTTTTCTTCTTCTTCTTCACACTGGTCTGTCTGAAATGCTTGACCTGGGTGACCAAGGGGCTTCCAATGATGTCAAGGTTGAAGATTTTTGCATCATCGATTGGTACAAGGAACTCTGTAGGCCACTCCTTGGTGATCTCCTCCATATCTTTGTTGGTCAACTTATAGTAAGACTGTAATTGCTCCTTGCTCTCATCCATGTGCACAGTGATATAAATGAAATATAGATCTGCGTGAAACTTAGCTAATGTTCTGTACTGGTGCAATGTTCGTAGAGTCATGTGAGGGAACAAATCATTAGCAACCTTTAGCTGCTGATAGCAGGCATGGAATATTTATTTCGACTGCCACTGCTTTGACATGTCATTCGTGTACCATAGAGTGCATAACTTCGCGGCCAATGGCTCCAAAGGTTCTATCTCCAAGAAGGCAGCTCCTTTCGACATTTTCCAAGCAACAAATGTGATCAACACTAGAAACCAGCTGAAATGGAACTCGTATCCTTGATCCCATGCATCGCAACATTCTTTCTCGATCTCGTTGATGAGGTAGCTCACCCAATTCATTTGGATCCCCTCCACCCACTTCCTTACGAGGTCCACCATGAACCCAGTGACCTATGTGCAGTGGTTCTTTCTGATGAGCTTGCCAGCTATAAGCTGACAAGTAAGGCACACTGTGCCATCCTAGATGGAGGCTACCTTGTAGCCTCGCTTTCCCTTCTCAACTTCGTTGTATGCCTCCTTTATGCGTTGTGCTAGGGAGTGATCTAAAGTCTTCCCTGGGTAGAACTATTGAGGGTTGGGTCCCTGCATGCTCATTCCTATGATCAAGTGGATCAACGTCGGATCCACAGTAATGCGCATGTCGAGCCATAGATATCCTCTGTGATAGCACAATAAGAGGATTTTATCACAAGCGTTAACCTTGTGATGTCGACCAAAGTAAGGGATATTCATCACGTTCAATATCATGGACCACCCGAGCTCCTTAATCCATGGCTAGGAGACTATGCGAGGCTTCTTCCCAGTTGTCTTCATCAAATATCTATGAGGCGCAAGCATCGCATAGTTCTTTCTATTGTCAAGATTTAAATTGTTTTTCTTCAATAAGAGGATCTTCCCCAACTGGATTCCTTCTATGCGTATCCCCTTCAGGATGTTCGTGGTGATCAATGTATACTCAAATTCCCATGGAATGTTGTCGTAGTTAACCGCGCCAACTAAACGCAGGATGTAATCAGGAAATATCGACGAGATATGCTTCACATTAGCTAGATCGTCGCAATGATTACTTCGCTTATTGGTAGCAGGGTTGGCATGTTTCAAGCAATGTCTAGACGAAGGGTAAGCCTAAAGTCAACAATGCTTGTACTACCTCAGACATAACATTATTAGCCATAAACTTCTACAAAAATTCTTCAATAGACTTCTCTAGCTCGGTGCGCTCGGTCGACATTCTTACTGTTAACAAATAAGTCGGGGTAGGTGAGCAGATAGCAGGGTAAAAAATATATGGTGAGTTCTGATAGCACAGTTTGACACACACAATCACTTCATTTCCTGTCTAAGATTATCACGGGTAGAACAAACTGGTCCCGGTGCAGTGTCAGACGGGTTAAGTAAGAAAGCGTCGTAACATATTCCTCCAATGGATGGGAATGCCTCAATCAATATGAATTTGTCCATTATGGCGCGGTCTCAACATCCCAAACGCGGTCTAGTCAGCCATAAATGTGTTTCTTAGTCATTTGGAGTGTCGTTCTAATGGTCAGGGTGCCTCCAATGGTCATATAGCTTCGCCAAGGCGAAGTCCCATTCTGCATGGTTTTGTTGTTCCGACGAGGTTCAGAGCCTGCAAGTCTGCCTCCTACGAAGTCATCTCTGGAACTTTCTATATCTTTCCTATTCCTCCCCTTACCACTTCCTAGGTGGATATAATTTCTTCTTTCATGGACATGTCCTTCAAACCTTCTTGTGTTCTTTCAACCTTGATAGCTAATTCTCTTGTGTTTTGTTGCTTCGACTCAACTTTTCGTTCTTCCATCAGTCGATCTATTCTTCTAGCTATGAGATCCCTTAGTTCTTGCTTTTTCTTTTTTGTAGCTTCTTCCTCTACTTTCCTTCTAATCTGATCCTTCTCGATCTAATTCATTCCTAACAAAAGTGAAAAAGGGGCATTGTTCTCAATAAACCTAATAACTTTGAAATCTTCTTCTGTCGATGTTCCATGGATGATTATAGGTACATTTCTTCCACATAGTGTTATAATATTTCCTTTAAACAAGCATATCCTTCCTAGTGAAGGTACCATAGTAGGCTTTCCCAAAATTTCCCAAGTGCTTTATGTCATAATATTCACTTGTGTTTATTCATCCAAGACACAGTCTATGTCGAAGTCTCCTATTATTGTATTTATGCGATTTTTTTCCTTCAAGTTCTCTGATAAAATGACATCTTTGTGATCATCCATTACTTATTTTAACTGTACTAACATAGTCTGAGCTTTCTCTGATTATTTCTCTTTATGATTCTCTAATATTCTCTTATTCTCTTGACTCATGTTCATTTGTTCAACTTTAGAAATCATCCTTCGATAGTCTTGAACTTCATGACCAACAATTTTACAACATAGACTAATAGGACCTGCACCAGGGAATTCCTTAGCAAGATGTCACGGTCTTCTGCAGTTATAACATAAGGTCAATCCTCTCTTCCTCTTGTAACTTCCCCCACTTCTCATGTACTGCACATTAGGATCACAACGTTGGACATGTAGTCTGCAAAAATTCTTTCTAGGTTCATGCATCCATTCATTAGTCCAAAAATTCTTTCTATGCATAGGAATAACATATCTTTCTCTAGTTCTATCAAATTTATCCAGATCAACTCTTCCTTCTAACTGTACCCTATCTTTTAGACTAGGATAGAATCTATCAAACATACCTAGATCCATGCTTTCAAAAAAAAAAATTCACTTATCTTATTTTATCTAAGCACAAAGATTTACCTTTTTCAAGATCCTACCTCTTTTTCTTCAAATCAAGTCTCTTTATTAGTACAGAGATTCGCAAGTCAAGTAGAATATTGTGCACTACAACAGTAGATCTATGCACAAAGCTTCTCTTTTCTTTCAGTTCACAGCAATCACAGTTTTAGGTCCCGGCAACAGAACCATTTGTTGGCATAGGGGTAGACCCATCTTTCAACGCTTCAACAATGCACCAACAAAACCATAACTACTGGCCCTTCAACAACACCTGCGAAGTAGGCGAAGTCTCACCCAAGGTAGAGGCAGGGGGGGTTACAGGACTCAAGTGTCTTTAACCAAGCTGGGACATAGATCTGTGATTATAACACTTTGCAGAGTACTTAGGAACAACACACATTAATTCATTATATTTATTCACATCAAAGATCAAAACCTAAGTACAGATCGACGCAGTAACAGTAACAAAATATACATCGCACTTAGCATCAAAAGTTAGATCTAACACATTCAACATAAAACAAGCACTAACCATTCATAGATCTATCTATCATTCATAGCATTCGATGCACTAAGCAAATTCACAGCACAAAGAAAACCATCAACACATGATATACGTGGTTCACCCCAGTGCAGGGCTATGTCCACCAACTTCTTCTTCTTCTATTATTTTGTTTCAATCTCTTACATTCATCTCCTCCTGTGCATTAAGCCACAGAGCCAAGCTTCACACTAGACAGGTGATATGTGCACTAAGCACCAGATCCACCTTCCCAAAATAAGGTCAAGGCATAGAGCCAACTCCTCTATTACACAAAAAGTCTTACATATAAAGTCTTTTGCACAAAGCAACTTAGAATTGCTTGCCTCTTACACTTAGCTAGATACTACTTTGCTTGCACTAATCACACTTCACTACTTCTACCTTACATTCCTTCCTATATATACTTTTACATCCCTTACAAAAAGGCCTAATCATGGGTAAACCCACGAGACGACATCCCAAAACCCTAATACAAAAACCCTAATTAAACCCTTGCTGGGTCCACAAAATAAGTGAGATCCCACGATGTCAAGTCCACCTAGGCGCTCCATCTTCGACCAGCCTGTCGAAGTCCAAAAGTGGTGAAACATGACCAATGTTTCCTCAAAACTTGGTCGAGGGCCAACATGTACTAGCTTGTTGGAAGAAAGTTTGAATTAAGGATAGGTCATCAGGGATTCCAACATATTTTTACTCAGAGTAACTTGAATATTAGATAAAGATTATGGTCAGAGTTATTAAGTGAATATGATATTGAGATAACATACATTAATGGAACAACAAATAAAGTTGTGGATACTTTAAGTCACAGATCATGTATTGTTTTTAGTTATACCATTAAAGAAAAATTTAATAGAAATTTTTTTAAATTACAATTCAAGAATGAATGGTATAAGGAAGTTAAACCATACCTTGAGAATGAAGTCATGCGAATTCCAAAGTTTGAAGGATACACTTTGGACGATGATATTTTATTATGATTTTATGGAAGAATACACGTATTTCCAAATCAATAAGTACATAAACCGATCTTAAGAGAAGTTCATAGAGAAGTATATATGGCTCATCCGAGAGTCAAAATGATGAAGAATATTTGAAACCATTCTTTTTCTAGAAAGGAATGAAGAGAGATATATGGATTCTGTAATGACATGTCTTAAATTTTAGCAAGTAAATATTGAACACCTACATCCAACATGATTGTTACAACCACATGTGATACTAGAATTGAAATGGGGGCTAACTTTGATGGATTTTATAGTTGGATTACCAATGACGTCTAGGAGGCATGACTTGATATTCATTGTAGTAGACACTATAAAAACTAGTGTGCACTTTATTCCAATAAACTACATATCAAGTTCAAAATATTTCAAGCGTATTTATTGATGAAATAGTGAGGTTACATGGTGTTTTGAGAAGGATAATTTCACATATAGGAGTAGTTTTTATGTTGATTAAGGTTGGTTGTCATTGATGTCAACCCTTGAAGAAAGCCCGATAGTACAAAGGTTTGGGTAATGGACCCAAGTTTGTTTGATGTAAAGATGACTCATTAGTTTCTTGTCATGGTTGATAATAAGTACAAATGGATGAAGTCCAAAGTGGTCCCCTGTTGTGGGTGGGAAATCCCTCCTACGGACTAGCACTAAGGGTTTTATCATGCATGCAGAAATGACCTAAAAATTCTTACTTTTTACCATCATCCCATGCCTAAACCCCCATTACTCATATGTAAATACAAGGCTCAAGAGATTAAGTTGACGTACCTTATTTTCCATGTTTGATGTCGATCCCTTTTCGCACTTGGTCGTTCTTTGACTGCAACTCTCCTCCCAATGATGACCTACATTCACTAAAGACAAACAAACAAATCCACATGCATTTGATCTATGAACTAATGGGTTAGAGATTTAATCAATCATACAATCAATATTCCAATAATGACAATCTCATATGGCGGGACGGGAAAATAAATTCTTTTATTAACTTCACAATGATACCTTACAATGACAAAGTCGACTACTGCTCCTCGATCCTGGTCCTGGGCTCTTCTTCCATTCTCTTCCAACTTATTTTCTCTATACTTCTCTTTGCACAAGGATGGCTAAAGTTTGGGACAAAGGGAATGCTTAATCGGGTATAGTTTCTTTACTATGATTCTCCTCCTTTCAAATGGGACCCCTAACCCTTCTTTTATAGGCTATAAGAAGCTAGGTATTTGGTCGAGTGACCGGCCATGCATGGCCGAAAGGTTTAGTTAAATTACCCAAAGTTGTCTGTTTTGTCATCAACTTTCCTTTTTCCATGCTTTTGTAGGTACACGCAGGTTGTCTTGGGTCAACTATCGTGTACACGTGTTCAGTAATATAGCAGGGCACATGGGTCTTTATAAAACGGGTTTTTAAGAAGAGGTGTTCAGCAGTGTTTTGGAAAAGAAGGAATATGAGATGGCTTGATGCCAGGTAAGCATGTCTGGTGCAAATTAGGGTTATAACAAATGCCCCCTAATGTGTGAGGTCATAAGAGCATCTGATGGCCAAAATACATTAACAATCTTCACCAATGTTCCAAACAAGTGAGCCCAAGGACCAGAAATCCGGAGGTGCCTTCTGCAAAATAATAATTGTCTCACCGAGGCGGGCATACCCATGCTCGAGATGAAATAAAATCATGGCTACCAATCAAATACACTGTAGATCCATGTCATATAACTATATAAAGTTTAGCCGTGAGCAATACACAATGGAGCTACATCTCGAAATCAAAAAGATATACATGTAGAGTATCCATCTTCTAGAAGGTGATAAGGCCTGATGGCTAGAGATGAGGTCTTCAGAGTTCGAGCAACAACTTCAAAATCTTCAAAACTCAGGTAGGAGTGTAATATGAGTGTACGACTTCACTACCCAGAGGTCTTCGATGGCTCGTCGGTCATGGACTAGAGAATATTGATTATCAGACTGAAGGCTTCATTGATTTCGAACAAAGACTTTATTGGACTTTGAGGATGGCTGGGCATGAGGGAAAGAGACAAAATGGAGAGCAGTCGAATCAGTCTTAGCAAATCTTCCCTTGGATAATAGCACGACAAAAGATGAGACTCAGGCAGCATGGCATTAACATAAGTTTACAAGGCATTAGGAAACACAAACTCTCCATATGTTTGGAAGAATAACCAAATGGAGGAGGACACAGCTCAATGTAGCGGGAACAACTTCCTAAGGTCATATTAAATCCCAGGGTTTGACGAACAAACTGAAAGATGTGATTTATCCAAGGGAGACTCATTGTGTTTCCAATACAAAGAAAATACTTTTCCCTTCCTCTTTTTCAGGTATATTTGATTTTTTTGTCTTTTTCAATAATTTTGGAAAACAAATAAAAGAATGCTACGCTACAGAGGAGGAATCGAGTGTCGCAAAAATACTAGATCCAAGCGCATGAAACACGAGAATGCTCAGGGCAAAGGGACATATGTAATAAAATGACACTCGGGAAAAATCCTTCAGGGGCCAAAGGTGTCAAGACGCAGAGGCAAAGTACTACAGGGCTTGTGTATAAGGCATGCTTCAGATGGTTCAGTTCAGAGAAACATGGAGCTAGCATTAGGCCAAAGAAGTGGGTATGCAAATGCGATTAATAAGACACACAATGGTAACGTCCTTCAATGTAAGTTTAACGAGCCCAAAGAAGGTAATCTTGGCAGTTTTTCATATTTAGAGAGTCTGAAAAAATGTAAAAGGAGACTCCATTGGGCTACCTTTTTCGAAGGTAGTCTAGTCGATTTGAAAAAGAGGTAAACTAGCACCGAAAATATGTCTATTCAAAACCATTTTAACGAGTGTGATAAAGACAAGATCACTCGAACATTTTTTCATTTCTAAGGAGTCTGAGAAAAGCTTAACTATGGACTCCGTCAGGAATGTTCTTCTGGACCATGTTAACGAGTGTGAAAGAATAAGGTCACTCGATGATCTTTTCAAGTTTAGGGAGTCAAAAAGGAGCTTAACTATGGACTCCGTGGGGGTTCCTTTTTCATAAATTTAGTCCCTCAGGCCCGAAAAAGGGGTAAAATTATACCTGAGTGTAATCTTCTAGAGATCCGAGGCCTCTAGAGTATACCTTTGTTTGTACAGTTGACTATCCAGACCAAAAATGTGGTAAACTACCGTCAGATAGACGTGACTTCAAATTTCAGTTTAATGAGAGTGAAAGGCCACAAGATCTCTCTGCAGTATTTTCATGTTTAGAGGGTCTGAAAAGGGCTTAAAAGAAGACCCGTGTAAGGAACGTTCTTCTGGACCAATTTAACGAGTGTGAAGAAACAAGGTCACTAGAAAATATTTTCATCTTTAGGGAGTCTGAAAAGGGCTTAAAGAAGACTCCATGGGGGCTACAACTCATGCATGAAACTGGTTCAGGTAGAGCCCACTGCTAGGCTCAGACCAGGAGTCTCTTTGATAGTCAACTTGGGAAGTCTCCCAAAAGGGAAGAAAACACAAACCATTATGTAAGTCCTCCTGCAGTATAGAAACCGTAGTCATGGATTCAAGGATATCCTTATCTGAAGGCAATTCAAAATCTGAGAAATCACACAAACAAGGGTCGACAGTACCAAAGGGTAAAGTAAACTAAACATATTCCATATGATGATGGAGGTTCTGGCCAGGACTGGCAGAGTCTATCAGCGAAGAGTCACGGGCACGAGGGCTTGAGGATCTACAAACAACGAGATCAGACTCGGAAGGATACTCAAGCCTACTTGGACCAAGAGGGGGAATCAGGGGCTCCCATGCCCTCATTGGATACACCAATGGATCAGTTGTTGATTCCAAGTCTCGAGGAGGAAAACATGATTGTACAGGTTCCTTCTCAGAAGCAATTGAACACCGAGGATAAGATGCCACATAATTAACCCATGGCAGGGTGGAGTCTACACGAACACTAGGAATATACAAAGGGGAAGATTGAACTAATGCTGAATTAGGATGGTGATTATCATATGCCAGCTGGTCAATAGTGACAATGCTTCCATTGTGATGGAAATGCATCACCCGGAAGAGCGTAGATACCACAGCTTTCATAGCATATACATAATCACGCTCGAGAAGCATACTGAAATCTAACAGGCCTTGCACCACTATAACATCGACACAGACAGTATTCCCACCTAACGAGATAGGAAACTGAGGAAGAACCCCCAAATATTCACTAGGACGTCTGTCAAAAGCTAACAACTCATGCAAAGAAGACACAAGCTCGGGAGATCCCAAGACTTTCCAAACCAAGGAGGATAAAATACTTGTGGAGGATCCTTCATCCACGATACATCGATAATTTTTTGTTGAATTATCTTCAACCCTTATTTGAAAGGGTGTAGAAGAAGGAATACGAGGCTCAACAAGGTCATTCCAATCAAATAAAACCATCCTAGGGCTTGGAGGGGGTGTACTCGGAACAAGCTGAATTCCCCCTTGTTCTGAAAGTACTGAACTAGAAATGTTAAAAACATAGTCGGTAGACGCATCGCTCCCCAAGAAAAGAGTGGGATTAGCCGAAGACTGCAACGACATGACCACTTTCTCAACCAATGGAAGAATAGGTTGAGAGACTACATGGTCTAAAGGCACCTCACCCCCCAAACGAGGAGTGGGATCAACCGATGAGTACATCGACATGACCACTTTCTCAACCAATGGATGAATAGGCTGAGATACTACATGGTCTAAAGGCACCTCACCCCCCAAAAGAGGAGTGGGATCAGCCGATGACTGCATCAACATGACCACTTTCTCAACCAATGGTTCAATAGACTGAGAGGAAACCTCAAAAGACTCAGAATCAGAAGAGCTTGCAGACAGGGACCACAATCTTTGTACCTCTGGAATGCCAGGGCACAAATGAGTAAGGTGATCTCCCTTGCAAAGATTACAAGGGAACTTAGACTTATATCCTATCCGTCTAGGTTTCTCAATAGAATTAATGCCCCCAGCATGACTAGCAGTCGTTGGTTGCACATATCCAACATGACTTGCAGAGGCTGGTGATTTCTTCTTCCTATTCTTCCTCTTTCTATTTCGTTTAGACTTCAAGTTACTAGTAACTATACTTTTACCATAGGTGGGAGAAGGCAGAGGAGAAGAATTTGATGACGAAGAAACATAAACAGGGTGCCCAGGACATAAAGTTCTTAACTGAGAAGTGTCAAGAGCATTTGGGACATTTGGAATGGTACCCAACCAAACCAGTAGTCCCACATTCAACCCAGGAATGTACGAAGTGGCGATCAAAGGGACACCAATGTTTCCGAAGAAGGGAAAAGCACAAGAATCCCCTTGCAAAGGGGTTCCTTGGTTGGTATGGTTGGGAAAATTAGCCATGAATATCCCATGCATAGGTTCTCCCCTTGCGGGATCGTTCAAGTCCGTAAAAGTCTCATGCACTAACTCTAGCAAACCGGTGGTATCAAAACAACGCCTATAAAGAGGCGGCTTCACGTTTCTAATCGAGAGAACAAAAAGTCCTCACAACCGATGGAGTGGGCGATCTACCACCCTAGTTCAGAGACCCAAATCCACGACTGACTAACTCACTATGGAAAACTAGGGAGCACATAGCACACACTAAAAGTTCCTAAAGTCAAACCAAGCAAACGACTAACTAGTTGGAAGAACAGTTACACCAACCAAGACTAGAGCAACTTACCGGTGTAAGTGCAACATGAAAACGGAAGCACCCTCTAGATATACTCTACAAAGCGTGGCCCTATTTCTATCTTAGGTACCACGGTATACCCCCGTAGTTACCTGTGTAGTTCACTAGAAAGATAGCCAACTAGGTTTCCAACACGCGAACAGTCACCTGGCAGGTACAATCAACAGTCAGGTAGACCACAATGAGTAGGGTATCAAGCCCGAAACCTACCAAGGGTATTGAAAAAGAGTGGTATGGAAGAAAACTAAGGACCTCAAATGGATTCGAGACCCATGAAGCTCCATGGAAAATGCAATCGATGGAATCCCAATACAAGCCCTCTATATGTGTTCTCCACTACGATTGGTCCGGCTTTGGAGGGGTTATCTCCGCTACCTTTCCGCACGCGACCTTGTGTTTAACCCTTGTGTTAGAGGGGGGTCCCGGATAACTTTCATGATACTGGACTTCTACACTCCTTAGCACAGACTCGTATGTTTGTTTTATAGCCTTGAAGCATTTCCTCTCCAACCTAAATCAAGGCTCTAGCCTAATCTAGTTGATGGACCCTACAAACATAAAGTCTAGTAATTTTCAATTAGTGTTCTTTTTAAGGCTTGATTTACTCAAAAGGGGTACCATAGTGAAACTGATGTTGTTAAGACTCTTTGTGAAAAATGATGAAACTTACATGAACACTGGCAAAGAATGATTATATTTCTTATTTTATTTTATTTTGAAATGCTTTTAAAATTAGAGGAAAACACAATGCTATGCTAATTTCTTTTTCTTCTTCAAATAACAAATGCAAAGAAAATGCCAGGAAAGAAAGAGATCTAACAAACTAAGTTTTTTTTTATATTTTCTTCCAATCAAAGAAGAAATAACAAAAGATCCTAAAAGAAACTGATGAATGCACGATTCATGCCCCCCCCCCGGCCATGAGGGTGATTTTTTTTTTTAAATGCAACTCATTTTTCTTAAAATTTCAAGCTAAAAATAAGTTTTAAAAGATAGGAAACACAAAAAATCTTTTAAATGAAAAAGCAAGCTATGATGGAATACAACCTAGGCTAAAACTGCTTATGACAGAGACTAGAAAGAAACAAGAAAAACCTGGGAAGTAAAAACTTGACAGGGAAGAGGACGATTGCCTCCTCAAGATTTTCTAAGCAGACACGCGACTGTCACTTCAATAGCCAGCGTATGCATGCGGGCTGCCCAAAGACAGGACACGTATGCACGCGTGTAGGCCCACTACAGGTCATGTGTGTCTATGTTTCTCCTCAAAAGAAGCAAGAAAAGTGGCTAAGCTCAGGAAGGGAGTACTGGTATTGAAAACCAGAATCCCTTGAAGACAAAAAAACTTACTTTGACAGAAAAAGATGCAAGGAAAAAGTTGATCTAAGGTTTTTACCTAACTATGGACTGTTCAATCAGAGACCTAGAAGGACCCAAAAGATCCCCGAGAAGGATCACTTCTGCAGGGGAGAGGATGACTGCCTCTTCCTAAGAAGGATTTCATGGGTTCTCAGACACGCAGCTAGCACTTCATCAGCAAGCATATGCACGCAGGTTGTATGAAGGTAGGGCGTGTGTACACACATGAAAGCCTTATACAGGCCACATGTACCTTTATGACTTCCTGAAAAGAAAATACAGCCAAGAAAAGAAAGTAGGGAGTACTGGTATGGAAGACTAGAATCCCTACTAGCTCAGACACTTGCAGAAACTTAGAAAAAAGGTGATGAAACCAATTTA
This sequence comes from Picea sitchensis, assembly GCA_010110895.2. Lineage (NCBI taxonomy): Eukaryota > Viridiplantae > Streptophyta > Pinopsida > Pinales > Pinaceae > Picea > Picea sitchensis. The sequence continues at coordinate 217,144 of SNQJ01S0000946.1, forward strand.
AAACTACCAAAAGGTATTCCTAGAAAACCAGAGAGATCCCTAGTATGGTTGCCAATTCTATTGTGGGTGGGAAATCCCTCCTACGGACTAGCACGAAGGGTTTTATCATGCATTCATAAATGACCTAAACATTCCTACTTTTTACCATCATCCCATGCCTAAACCCCCATTACTCATATGTAAATACAAGGCTCAAGAGATTAAGTTGATGTACCTTATTTTTCGTGTTTGATGTCGATCCCTTTTCATGCTTGGTCATTCTTTGACTGCAACTCTCCTCCCAATGCTGACCTGCATTCACTAAAGAAAAGCAAAGAACTCTACATGCATTTGATCTACGAACTAACGGGTTAGAGATTTAATCAATCATACAATCAATATTCCAATAATGACAATCTCATATGGCGGGACGGGAAAAGCAATTCTTTTATTAACTTCACAATGATAGCTTACAATGGCAAAGTCAACTATTGCTCCTTAATCCTGGTCCTGGTCTCTTCTTCCACTGTCTTCCAACTACTTTTCTCTATACTTCTCTTTGCACAAGGATGGATAAAGGTTGGGACAAAGGGAATGCTTAATCGGGTATAGTTTCTTTACTACAATTCTCCTCCTTTCAAATGGGACCCCTCACCCTTCTTTTATAGGCTAGAAGAAGCTAGGTATTTGGTCGAGTGACCGGCCATGCGTGGTTGAAAGGTTTATTTAACTTACCCAAAGTTGTGTGTTCCGTCAACAACTTTCCTTTTTCCATTCTTTTGTAGGTACACGCGAGTTGTCTTGGATCAACTAGCGTGTACACACATTTTGTGATGGAGCAGGGCACGTGGGTCTTTATAAAAGGGGTTTTTAAGAAGAGGTGTTCAGTAGTGTTTTGGCTAAGAAGGAATCTGAGATGGCCTGATGTCAGGTAAGCATGTCTGGTGCAAATTATGGTTATAACATCCCCATATGGTGAAAGCCCTCACGAGAAGACGCTTTGTGGATTGAGTTATCCTAGAAGTATGGTTAGAGAACCCATGCTTATTTGTGGAATAATGAGATGAAGGTCAGTGAATTTGTCAGTGAAACTATCCTAGATGGATATTTCTTTTCATGCCATTTCCGGTGGTATGCATAACGTCACATAACTCCTCACGGTTAGAGAGTTATGGCCATGAGAAGTTGGAGAACCCAAGTTTGGGTAATGGACCCAAGTTTGTTTGATGGATAATGGTATGCGTTTTGATATATATACAGACAATACTATTATCTATGGATAGTACATGTCATTCCATTTCTAGTGGTATGTGGAATGTGACATAACGCCTCACAGTTTGAGATTTATGGCCTTACGAAGTTGGATGACCCTCATATGTCATCTAGAAGCCCCAAAAGGTCAAAGTGGTTTAAGGTATTTTAGAAGGTAAATAGTAAATTGAAGTGATGAGTGTACTATAATTCAATGTGAAAAATAAATAATTTATTTAAATAATAAATTTAATGGAGAAATTGGAAGTGGGTTAACCCTAAAATAAGGAAAGTGGGCAAAGTGACCTAGAAGATGTTTTTAAGGAAGTTACTTGGAGAGTATAAATAAGAGGCAAGTCTCTCTCATTTTACACCACACTTGAGAATATTGAATATATATAGGTGTATGAGGTAACCAAAGGATATATAAGACGAATTTATGAGGGAAGGTGAAGAAAAGAAGGCCGGAATTCAAGGAAGGATAAATTATTCTGATGATGTTTTATAAGGTATGTTATTTACAGGTCATATCACCATTTTCTCAATACATTTTTTTCTATAATGATTAAGACCGTGAAATTGCTATTCCATTGAGGAAACATATCCAATTATCTATGGTAAAACATTTATCTTGTGAGTCATTTTATTTTTTGTGTTACACTCTGTGGAAAATAGGGTTTGTGGCTAGTCCTAAAACTAGTCTAAAACATGTGTTTCGGGTAAAAACGTCATAACTTCTTCATAACAGATCCAAATTCAGTAAGAAAAAATGTGTTGGTTAGAGTATAGTATTTACTATTCTTTGCAACATTTTCATATCGATTCAACAATTCTGTGTGGGGCATGCTCTACAAGGTCGCTCTCTAGAATAAGCCAGAATTCAGCAAGGTATGTTATTTTTTCTATAACTCCTTTTGTGAGAGGTTCCAAGTAGTGTCACCTGGAGAAATTGCATAAAACACACTGAAGAACATTTTATAGTAGTTTCAGATCCTTATTCATTACAGGTACAAAGTTATGCTTATTTCAAGTTAGGGTTGTTGACTAATCCAAAACTAGTCATGTGAGATTAAAGAAAAGTCTGATGAAAATGCTAGTATCGTGTTGTTAAAGTTAAGGAAGGTTTGTAGGTATTGATCATATACACCGGGTCTATTACAGAGTTACAAATCATATTTGGATGATGAAATTGATGAGATATTTTGGTTAAGGTACACGTTGGGTATATGGTTGAGACAAGTAGTTGATGAGTTGACACATACATGAGGTGTATAGTTGATGATGTTGGTACATATTAATGATTCATAGTTGATGAGAAGTTGACACATGATTGATACATACTTGGTACATGGTTGGATGCAATTGTTTATGGTGTTGAAAAGTCAACAAGAAACATGTGTCTAATTTACTTTTCCCTTAATTAAAATTAGACAAGAAATATTAATCTAT
>SNQJ01S0000946.1:219832-230237 GCA_010110895.2 Picea sitchensis
CCCCCTCTGCCTCATAAATTATCTTATGAAATTCAAGTTAAATATAGGCCCTCTCTCCCTGATAATGTAAAATTTTGGAAGGTCTTTGAAGACGATGCTGAACTCACTAGATTCCTTGCAGTTATAGATGAGTTTGCAGATCTAAAGATTGATCAGGAGAATGAACATGACCATGAAGTTGAGGAGCCAAAGTTTAAAAGCAAAATCACAGCACATGAAATAGTTCAGCTGTCCACCAACAGAATTCCTAAAGGTTTGGTCCTGCTGGAAAGGTGGTTCGATAACAATGATGTGGTTGTCAAATTGCAAAGTGGGGAAAAAGAGTCATATGTTTTGCAGTATAATGTGGCTAGTGAGCAAGATCCTAAACATGTTAACTTAGCCTCACATTTGACTGAAAAACAAAGGGCTGATTATGGAGAATTGCTAAAGGAATTTGCAGATATCTTTGCTTGGAAGTATGATGACTTGAAGACCTTTGACACAGAAGTGATTCAGCATAAGATTCCCTTGAATAAAGACACCAAACCATTTAGGCAGAAGCTTAGATCCTTCAACCCTTTGTTGCTGCCTACAATGGAGAGGGAAATTAGGAAACTCTTGGATGCCCGCATTATCATTCCTCTCAGGTATTCAGAATGGATTGTGAATCTTGTGCCGGTTAGAAAGAAGAATGGGGAGATCCGACTCTGCGTCAACTTCAAAAATTTGAATAAGTTCTCTAGAAAGGACAACTACCCTCTGCCTAAAATGGAGCATATTTTGCAGAAGGTGTCAGGATCAAAGGTGATGTCTTTTATTGATGGGTTTTCCGGATACAACTAGATTGCTGTCCATCCGGAAGACAAGGAAAAGACTACTTTTACCACTCCATGGGGTAGGTTTATGTACGAGAAGATGCCCTTTGGATTGATGAATGCTGGAGCAACATTCCAGAGGGAAATGGACATTGCTTTCGTTGGAGAGAAAGATAAATTTGTCCTGATTTATCTTGATGATATCACTGTTTTCTCAAGCAGCTATGAACTTCATTTGCAACACTTAAGAAGGACATTTCTGAAATGTCGAAGGTATGGCATCTCTCTTAATCCGAAAAAATCGAATTTTGCACTTAAGGAGAGAAAATTACTTGGGCATATTGTTTCAAATGATGGGGTTAAGATTGACCCAAAGAGGGTTGAAGCAATTAAAAATCTGTCTCTTCCTAGATCAAAGAAGGACATTCAGTGTTTCCTTGGGACTATTAACTTTGTCAGAAGGTTTATAGTGAATTTTGCTGAACTCACAAAGCATATCACTGCTATGTTGAGGAAAGACTCTGAGGTAAAGTGGACTGAAGAAGCCAGACATTCATTCAATGCCATCAAGGAAGCCATCACAACAGCCCCTATTCTGATCAGCCCCGATTTCTCCAAGGTATTTTACATTTTTTCATTTTCTTCCAGTGATACAATCGCAGCGGTACTCTTGCAGAAGAATGTTGATGATCAGGAGCAGCCGGTTTCCTTCTTCAGTAAGGTCTTGAGGGACGTAGAGGTAAAGTATGAATTGTTGGAGAAACACGCATATGCACTTGTCAAATCACTGAAAGCTTTCAGGGTCTACATTCTTCAGGCAAAGGTAATAGATTTTGTTCCCTCCAGTTCAGTTAAAGATGTTCTTGTCCAACCCGACATTGATGGCAAAAGGAGTAAGTGGATAGCAAGGTTGATTGAATTCGATGTTGAAATCAAACCAGCAAAACTAGTGAAAGGTCAGGGCCTTGCCAAACTCCCGGCAGAGGAAAATTGTAGGCTTCTTGAAATAAATCTGATGAGTATTGATGCAGAAAATGTTCTGTCTTCAGAAAACAAAGAAGGTGAGGAAATGCAGGTTTCATCTCATTTAGCTGATTGCAAATGGTATAGTCATATTATTCAGTTCGTGCAAACTTTATCAGTCCCATCAGATTTGACAAAGACTCAAAGAAGGGCTTTGAAGCTCAAAGCTATAAATTTATGCATCAATGATAACTTGTTGTTCTGGAAGAATCCCATAGGTTTATTGTTGAGGTGTGTAAACCAAGAGCAGGCAGCTAAAGTCATGATTGAATTTCATAATAGTGAATGCAGAGGACATCACTATTGGAAAACCACAGTACACAAAATCTTAAGATCTGGTTATTATTGGCCATGCTTATTTTCAGATGTATATGAGTTTGTGAAAACATGTGACAAATGTCAGAGATTTGAAGGTAAACAAAAACTGAAGTCTCTTCCCCTAAAACCTATAGTGGTCACAGGGCCTTTCCAGCAGTGGGGCCTGGATTTCATAGGTGAAATCCATCCGCCTTCTAGTGGTCAGCACCGGTGGATCCTGGTTGCCACCGATTACTTTACAAAGTGGATTGAGGCTATTCCCACCCGGAACGCAAATCATATTGTCATCATAAATTTTCTGCAAGAAAACATATTTGCCAGATTTGGTTGTCCCAAGAGATTGGTCACTGATAATGTTGCTGCATTCAAAGATAAACACTTGGTGAAATTGTGTGAAGAGCTGGGAATTCAGCTGGTACATTCCACAACTTACTATCCGCAAGGGAATGGCTTAGCTGAGTCATCCAACAAGAGTTTAGTTAGAATCATAAAAAAGCTGCTTGAACAAAATGCCAGAGGTTGGGATTCCAAACTGAAAATTTCCTTGTGGGCTGACAGGGTAACATGTAAGAAATCAATTGGTACGTCTCCTTTCAAGTTGGTATATGGTACTGAGGCCATATTTCCAGTTCAATTTGCATTGTCGGTCGTAAAGTTCTTACAAGAAATTGATTCTGAATCAAGTGATTTGAATAGGAGAATTCATAATTTGGTAGAACTACAGCAAGATAGAGAGCAACTCTTGGAAAAAACAGAATTGCATCAAGAAAGAATCAAAGAAAATTTTGACAAGAAAGTCAAATAAGATGACTTCAAAATAGGGGATTTCGTCTTAAAGTGGGATGCATCCAGGCAGGAGAAGGGGAAACAAGGAAAATTTGAGGCTCTCTGGACAGGTCCTTTTGTCATAATGGCGGTGCAGCAGAACAATACCTTTGTTCTCCAAACTCTTTCAGGCCAGGCAGTAGGAGGTGGCCCTTTCAACGGGTGCTTCCTGAAGATCTATTTCTCATAAGGCTTCCTTTGAAGCCAAGTTCTTCTTGTACATATTTCTTTTTCAGTTATTTTTTCTTTATTTCTGTCATTCAAATAACTCCATGCCCAATGGTACTAGCAAACTATTTTTCAAGTTTCCGTTTCAAATTGTAATAAGGCTACTAAGTCTAGCTAGGTTCTTAGTCACCTCACAGGGATATGCCCATCCCAGTTGGAGCCAAATGTTAGCTCCCAAAATTAAACCGTCCTTTTGGTCGAGTTTTGTGGTGGATAGCATGGCTATTCGTAGTTTCCTCAATTCATTTTTGAATTTTTCTAGATACAAAACTTAGGTTTTGGTTTTTGCCTTAGAAAATAATATGACCCATAAAAGTCTTCTTTTCAAAATTTTCATAATTCACTTTCAACAGATAATGTGTGTCCAAAAGATGAGTGTTAGCTGGGGAAAGTGGCGAATTTCAGCAGCTAAGGAGTGTCTCTCATAGGTCTGTGCGCTCGTGAAAGTGTTGAATTCCAAAATATCCAAAGAATCAGTGTCGTGGGTCGTGCACTGGTGAAAGTGAATACTTTCCACAGCTACGAAGCAGTTCTTACAAGGTCGTGTGCTGGTGAAAGTGAAGACTTTCAACAACTAAGGATAAATTCTCACAGGATGGCGCGCTGGTGAAAGTGAAGACTTTCAAAAGCTAAGGAGCATTTCTTGCGGGATCATGTGCTGGTGAAAGTGGTAAGTTTCTACAGCTGAGGGGCATTTTCTACGGTCCGTTGGTTGGAGAAAGAGGGAATCACGTGCGCTTATCCACGTTTCAAAATCAAATCATGATGTGATCGACTCATGCCATGCGATCAGAAGGACGCGCTGGTGAAAGTGGGTAATCATTTAAACTCGAGTTCCACGTCCCAGTCGGATTACATCTCGGATCTGGCTCAGAAACTCACGCTCCACAATCATGGCATCAGGGATGGCAAGTTCGAATTCAGTGGCGCAGGTAAAAAAGTTGTACTGTCAGGATGACATCACCAAATCAGATTATTACTTCCATATCACGCATCTCTCACGAATGTTTGATAAGTTTCTAATGCTAAAAAATAGAGCTGACTCCCGAGTGCTTCCAACAGCGCAAGACCTCAGCCCGAATATCAGTCTCCTGAGTTGTGTATGCAAAATCGTTTGGGATTTTGGGTGACAGAATGGTGAGGAGACGCAACGGTTCTCTACTCAGGAAAGAGTTGGACAACCTATCTTTTTTATAGACACATCCCGAAGTCCAGAAACATTTTTCAAACGCAGGGTGTATTGAATTCATTGAGAGGTTGCAAAATGGTTGCCACCAGTCTACAACATAAGCTTTTTCCAAGACTTTCGATGGGAACAAAGCTCGTGTTGGGTCCTTGGAAATCATAGTAGATGAAGCTTCCATTGCTGCAACAACAATCCTACCAAGAACGGGCCAGAGTTGGCTCAAAACCACTGCCCCTAAAAATTTGAATTTCAGAGCTTATTTGAAAGAAGAGTTCAGGCACCACTCATGGAAAAAGGGTATGTTGGTTTCCTATCTAGAAGAAGAATGGAAGGAGCTGTTTAAGGGAATCCAACTCTACATTACCTCGGAGGGAAGGTATGACAAACTCATGATGTATCACTTCAAACTCCTGGACCATTTCATAGGCAAGACTCTCCTCAATTTACCTTTTTTCCTACATAAGAGTTTAACTAAGGTTTGCAAGAAGATCAGGGCTCAACCCTTGAGCATGAAGAATACTCTACGTCACTTTGGTCTTATCAAATTGATCATTCTGGAGGAATTAAAACAACAGGGAAGGAGCTGGGAGCATTTTCTATTCTGGGAGGGTTTTGAAACACAGAATCAACCTGCAAATGAACAAGGGAAAGGTTCAAAGAAACAGTCGTCTCCTCAAAGCAGTTCAAGAAAAAGAAGGACCCTGCCAGGACCTCTAGAAGATAGAATCTCTGGAATGAAGTCCCGCAGGTCAAAAAAAAGGTTAATCTTTGAAACCACTGCAGAACAGCCCAAAAAGTAGCCTACAGAGAAGAGGACCAATATATTAAACTTACCCTATACAAATTCAGAATCAGAGCAGCAAGATAAATTCCCTGTCACCAAGAGTCCTAAGCAGTCAACTGAGTGTGCACAAAACTATGAGACCTTCACCCATACAGAGGAAGGAGAAACATAAAAAATCTCCAAGTCAAAGAAGTCTCAGAAAATCAAGCATCTGAAAGAGGTAATCGCTCAGCAAGAGGTTTTGGAACGGGTAATCAAAGAAAGGTATAAGAAGTTGTCTGATAACTTCGCTAAAACCAATGCTGCGTTTGAGAGATTGGCTCGGGAAAGTGTTAAAGAGAAGAATAGAAAGAAAAAACTCACCAAAGATTACAATAGTCCGTGGTGGCTTGCCAAACACCTTAAAAGGCAGATAAGAAGATTGAAACAAAAGCAAAGACAAAAATCCCATCCAGATATGAAGGTACTTGCTCAAGTCGTTGTTAATATGCAAGGTGAGAAACCGGAGGCACATTGAGTTTTGATGAAATCAAAATTTTTAAGGTGAAAACTCGTTTTGAGCGCAATTAGGGCTTTCACTAGCGCAAAGTGATATTTTATGACCCATTAGCTGTTGAAAGTGGCGACTTTCAACATCTAACCTGCGGAATATTAAACGAGTTAGCTGTTGAAAGATGGAAAAGTATTTTTTGAAGCCAAGGACAGAATAGGTCATTCCGAACAGGTTATGAAGGAGTTTTAACGTATCAAGGGAATGAAAATTGCTTGCAAAGGATTCGACATCAGAGATTTGAGGGAATTTCGGAAACCACATGTAAAACAAACTTCCTCAAATATCGATCATGAACATTGAAGAAATCAAACTGTCAAGACAAATGTTTTTCCACATTGCATCACATCAAAGATTCCAGGAGCTAAAGGGTGCAGATGGCGAATTCTTGAGATAAAAGACAATTCGAGTGCTAAGTTTGGTTATTTAGTCTTTATCTTCAAAGTTGTTTAGTTAGATTTGAATTACTTTTATTAAATACAGATCCATGTTTTTAGGATCTATCAGACTGATTGTAAGAGGCTATAAATGCCTACTTTTGATATGAGAAAAGGGTTCAAACTAGGAGATATTTTTATGCCATTGTATAGACTCTTTTTGAAGAAATAAAGTTCAGTTTTCTTTCGCTTGCAATATCAGAATTGTTCATCTTTCATTTTTTTGTACCTTGCTTTCAGTTTATTTTAGTTCATAAAGAGTGTTATCTCTTTATTGAACTCATAGACTTGAAATTAAAGGATTTCCCTCTGTCTTGTATTAAGCCCTACATTCCCTTGTATTGGCAAATCAAGAGTAGTGTTCTACATCCTCTTTTTCAATTATTGAATCTGATTATTGTTTCCTGAAAGCACTGTATCTTTAGAAGTGTGATAAGTTGTTTTTTACATAAATCATTAAAGACCCCATTCTCCCAAACACATAAAACCATTATTTCTAAGTTACCAAGCATCCTTAGTCTACAACCCTAAGGAGTTTCTTGGAGTGATAACAAATTGGCGCCGTTGTCAGGGAGACGGAATTCAAGCTCTGCTTTCCTGGGATACGACACAGAGCTAATGTTTGATGATAGGCAAAGATTAGACACTTTCAGTTGGTTGTAATCATCTATCTGGCGACTCCACAAGTTCATCCTGGCTCCTAAGAGGATCAGTACTAGGGCGAATCCTCAAGAATCACCGATCACACCAGTGTCCAATCCAGAATCAATTCTCAGAAAGGGAAAGACCATTCAAGGTCAAACTTCAAGATCATATACAAAAGGTAATCCTCTTTTCAGTTCTGGAAAATCTACTACAAAAAAATTTGAGTTCTTTTCAGAGAACACTGATGAAAAAACAGCTGTAAATACTATAGAAGAACAAACTCTTTTTGATAATCAAGAAGATCCTAGTGATAGAAAATTGATAGACTATAATTTGATTGAAAAAACATCTCAGACTTTAGAAAGAAGCCATAGTTCTTCTTTCCTTGAGTCTTTCCTTTCTCAGCAACAAGAAGACCACTTGAACATTTATACTAGCCTCCTTGCTGTTGAGCATCTCCTCCAAGAGCTATCTGCTAAGGGTGAAGAAAATTTAGCTGGGAAGCTTGCAAATTTTTACAAAGCCTCTTATCAGACCTCTTTCCTTTTAGAAGATTCACCTCTTTCGAATTCCTCCAGTGTTGAAGACTTATAGAAGAAAATATCATTTTCCCCACGTCTGATAGTCATGGCTGCACCACCTCCTTTGACTAAGATGCAACAAATCCTAGCTGCTAGGTATGCACCCCTCATATTGCCAAACCCAGTAGCAACCATGCCAATGGGAGACTATCAGAAATATATGCCTAAATTCACAGGCGAAGGCGATGTGTCTGCTGAAGAACATATTGAGGCTTTTTACAGTTATGCAGAGAACCTTAATATTGAACAAGAAGATGTTTGGACACGAGTCTTTGTCCAAAGCCTAGATGGCCATGCTAGGAAATGGTTCAAAGAACTCCCTGTTGGTTCCATTGCCGGAATCGAGCAATTGGACAAGACATATCTGAAACATTGGGGTGACATAAGAGATTTTGTCTACTACATCAAGGAATTTGGCAACTTGAGGAAACAAAGTAATGAATCTGTCTCTGATTTCACCAAGAGGTTTAACCGGATGTATGGAAAAATACCAACTGAGATAAAACCGTCAGATGCTTCTGCGAAGATCACCTATTCTGATGCTTTTGATTCAGATTTTTGTTTTTTGTTGAGAGAAAGGAGGTCACCAACATTATCTGTCATGCAAGATGCTTCCTTTGAGGTGGAATCTAATATTTTGGCCTCTCAGAAGCGGAAAGGAGATTCTGATAGGAGAAGACCAAAGAATGAGGCCTCATCTTCATCAAATGTTGATCCAAAAATTGATAAAATGGCCAAGATGCTGGAGTCTCTAACCTCTGAGATATCTAAGCTCAAGATCGAAAATAAACAGCCTGTGAAGAGTAGAGGCACTTATGATTCTGCAGGAGAAATCCTAATCAAAATCCCAACAACTTCAGAAGGAATAATCATGCAACTCAGATACTGCAAAGAGAAAAGAATTCTAATGAAGATCAGAGGATAAAGGTCCCTCTTCAAAATGTTGTAATGGACGAAGATAATGGTGAAGATCAAGAAGATGGAGAACGTGACATTCATTGTGTTGGAGAAGAGACAGGGAAGTCTTATCTAACACAACAAGATTATGAAGAATCATTAATGACTCAACAGACAGAAGATGATCTTCTTGGTGATGGCATTTTCACAGCAGAAGATAAGAATAAATATAACCTCCGATCTAAATCTAATGCTGCTCAACAAGATGCATTAGCCCCTCTTGAAAAGACTGCTGCCCCTATTAAGCAAAAAGATAAGACATCAGAAGATCAGCGAGCAAATCCTTCAAAGGTGAAAGCATCAGCTCCTCCCAAGAAGACTGTTGCCCCTGTCAAGCGTCAAACTCTAGAAAGTCATCCTCCTATTGAACAATAAAAGGATCAGTAAGCCCTTTCAAATCAAGTAAAGGTTTTCGATAAAGCTGCTAATAAGGTTCCATATTCTTTTAATTTTGAGGCTGAAATACAAAAAATTGAGATTCCTATTCCTCTAGTTGAGCTGATGAAAAACAAAATGTTCAAAAGAGATATCCTCAAAACTTTAGATCCCCAATCTGTATCCCTTTTTGCTGATATCCTCAACATTTATGATGATAAGCCAACCATCACTCTAGGCCAAATGATAGAAGACAGAGATGATATTTTTCCTCCCTTTTACAGCTCCTTAAATATTCATGAGAAAACACTACATAATTGTTTATTGGACTCCGGTGCTTCGCACAATTTGATGCCAAAGGTTTTCATGGATGAGCTTGGGCTGGAGATCACCAAGTCGTATCATGACCTTTTCTCCTTTGATTCTTGGAAAGTAAAATGTCTTGGGATGATTAAGGATTTGGTTGTGACCTTGACCCAAGCATCAATGAAGACAATGGTGATGGATATAGTGGTGGCTGACATACCTCCTAAATTTGGATGTCTGCTATCAAGATCGTGGATGAAGAGACTAGGTGGTACTCTTCAAATGGATCTCTCCTACGCTACTATACCTGTTTTCAGAGGGGTGAACAGAAGGCTTTACAGGGAATCTCAGTTGGCATATGTAATCAGTGATGAGAAAAATCCATCCAATCATCCTATCTATTCGGTTGACATAGGTATGGGATCTTGTATTTTGCAAATTGATGATTCACTGCCTGATACATTGCTGCTCAAAAAGCCCAGAGATCAAATTACAGTTCAGCCCACAGAAACAACCAAAGATGATATTTGGACCACGTTCTTTGACGGTGCTTGCACTAAGGAGTTAACTGGAGCAGGAGTGGTATTCATTTCTCCTTCTAAGAAAACTTCTCATTTGTCCTTTAAACTCGATTTTAAAGTGACTAATAACATTGCTGAATATGAGGCATTACTTTTGGGACTGAATGCAGCCAAAGAGAGAAACATTAAAAAATTGCAGGTGTTTGGAGATGCATATTTGATTATACAACAGGTGAATAAGTCCTTTCAAGCAAAGCATGTCAGGCTGAAGGCATACAGAGATGAAGTGGTAAAAGCTGTAATGGCTCAAACTTAATTATAACAACCATTAAATTGAAACACCACAGTAAAATTTAATAATTACTACATCTAGCACATTTAAAATCTATTTTTTTCATAGTAATAAAAATTAACAACAATTTACTTCAAAATAATTCGTAACTCTAACCTGAACCTGATGCTGCCGCTTGCTTCCTTAGCTTGAACCTGATGCTTCTCTTTAGGACACCCCAAAACCAACCTCCCTGCCGACTAGTAGCGCCTAGCCCCAGGACATCAATGGATGTCCTAGCCCTCTGAGCCCAAAACCTCTGCAGCCCTCGGTGCACTGTTATTTCCACTGTAAATTCCACTCTGTACCATACTCCCAGCTCTCCCCCAAAATCCTTTCTTCTCCCTCGTAAAATGAATAATCCCTCTCCCCTCCTTTCTCCCCCTTATTCCTCCTTCACTGCCTTCCTGCATTAACTCCCCCACCTAATACCTTATCCCCTTTCTTAAAGACCTTATCTCATTATTAAATGCCTTATCCATTATTAAATGCCTTATCATGTCTTATCCCATTCACGGGAACGTAACTTAAATTAGTATTA
>SNQJ01S0000946.1:237190-248116 GCA_010110895.2 Picea sitchensis
AATCCCTTTCTTGTTGAGAGGGAGTGTTGAAAAGTCAACAAGAAACATGTGTCTAATTTACTTTTTCCTTAATTAAAATTAGACAATAAATATTAATCTATTATCTCATTCATAACTGAGTGATTTGGATTTGTAACAGAATTATAAGTGTAGTTAAGTGAGTTAAGATCAGTTGTGCTAGTTGTAACTAAACATGCACTAGTGAGAGTGCAGTTAATCAGTTAACTCACATGCAACTGAAGATTCACCACAGTTAACTACTTGCATGAAAATCCATTGGAGATCCAGTTGAGATAACAGGTGAAAGGGACAGTTTGGCTATCAGTTGTGATTTGTTCACACATGCAGTGAATATGCTTATGAGCATGTGCAAATGAGGCAATTGTATTCATTCGATTCATTGTGAGAATTTAGATTGCAGAGATTGTGCATAGGAGGCAGGCTATCTGGACACGGAAATTGGCATAGGTATTTGATGATTTGTGTATGACAGTGTGAGACAATTGTATTGTACTGAGAGCTCTTGGATTAGAGTTTTGTATGAGATTGTTTCATGATTCATGATATACATAATATATGATAGTGGGGTTTTTAGCTTTATGCTTTCCTGGTAAAACTTTTGTGTTGTGTGTTATTGATATTTCACTTTGTGCATTATGGTTGTTATCATGGTTTAATTGCTTCCACAATAATAATAGTAGAAGAAATTCTGTATTTAACAAGTGGCGGAAATTGTTAGATCAGGAGAATCGCATGAATACATTAATTTGTATCGAAATTTCTACATATGGTATAGGTTGATTACAGGTTGTTTGGTACAGGTTGGAGCATGGTTGATGCACTTGTTTATGGTATAGGTTGATTATAGGTTGAGGTACAAGTTGATGCATGGTTTAGGTTTATTGGTACAGGTTTATAGTGATAGTGTGGCAATGGTTCCATAATTCTACTTCTACTTCAGGGCAGTTGGATGGGGCAATGACAAGTGGTTGTAGCCACCTTCCGGTTATAGCTGGAGAACATAGGGGGTTGTAGCCTCCTTCTAGTTTTAGCCAGCGAATTGGGGAGTTGGAGTTTCCCTCAGGTTGTAGCCTGAGAAACTAGGGGTTTGGAGCCTCCTTCCAGTTGTAGTTGGAAAACAAAGGAAGTTGGTGCTTCCAATGATTGTAATTATTCAAGACATATAAGAAAAATCATTCTATGGTTTTCTCCCGCTTTGGGTTTCCATGTAAAACATTGGTGTACTGTGTATGTGTATGATTGTTAATTTGTTCATTTCTCATTATTGGATGGTAATTCTACATTGATATAACACTTGGATTATTTTGTTAAAAAGGATTATAATTGCTCTATTATTGATTCACCCCCCTTCTCAGTAATCCAACAATTGGTATCAGAGCCGGTTCCTTCAGAAATCAGTTTAGCCACTGAAAGGTAGATCATGGAGAGCAAAAACTTGTATAAAAATGGAATACCATGGTTTGATGGATAGAAGTATGCTTTTTGGAGCATAAGGATGAAGACATATATATAGACACAAGGATTTGAAATTTGGCAATCAATTGTAGATGGATATACAACACCAGCAGTTCCACCAACAAATGACAAAGCAGTGAAACTCGGTCAGAATAATTCCAAAGCCAAAAATTCACTTTTGAATGGTCTCAATGAAACGATACTCACCAAAGTTGCACATTGTAAATCCACTAAAGAGATTTGGGACAAGCTTCGAAATATTTATGAAGGAGATTCAAAATTCAAAGAAACAAAGCTTCAAACTTACAGAGGTTAGTTCGAACAACTAAAGATGAAGGAATATGAGAATATTGCAGCATAATTCTTACGAGTCGATGAAACAGTGAATGCAATCATAGTATTGAGAGAAGAAATTGAAGAATCTGTAATTGTTCAAAAGGTACTAAGATCTCTTCCTAGATCTACAAGGAAATGGTTGAAAATGAAATGGATTCAAAAATCAAATTCTTGAGATCTGATAATGGAGGAGAGTTCACTTCAAATGAATTAATGGACTACTGTAGCAGTCATGGAATAAAAATACAATTCTTAGTTGCTAGGACACCTCAACAAAATGGAGTTTTTGAAAGAAAGAACATGACAGTACATGAAATGGCTCGACCAATGCTAATGGATTCCAAATTGACAGATATATTTTGGACACGGGCAGTGCATACAACAATTCACATTCAAAACAGATTAATGCTAATAAAAACACTAACAAAACTCCCTATGAGCTATGGAATGGAAGACCAACAAATGTGAAGAACTTCAGAGTTTTTGGAAGAAAATGCTACATCAAAAGAGAAAATGGAAGAATGAGAAAGTTTGATTCTCGTGTGGACAAAGGAGTACTTGTTGGTTACTCAAGTACAAGGAAAGCATACAAGTGTTACAATATGAGATTGAACAAAGTTGTGGAAAGCATCAACATAACAATTGATGAAACATGCAGACCAAAATCAAAGGAAAAATAAAACAAATCAGTGGAACATCCTTTCGAAGAAGAAGGAAAAGATGAAAAATAAGTAGAAGAGGAAGATGAAGAGAATCTGACAGAAACATAAGAGAAATTTCAGCAAGTGTCTCCAAAGACACCTAGCAGACGAGTATAGAAGAATCATCCTTCAGATCATATTATCGAAAACAAATATGCAGGAGTTGAGACTAGAAGAAGAATCCATTCACCAGAACAAACACACCTAGCACTCTTATCTACAATTGAACCAAACTGATTTGAAGAAGCCAACAAGGATGAATTTTGGAATAAGGCCATGGATGAAGAATTAGATCAAATAGAGAAAAATGGCACTTGGGAATTGGTTCCAAGACCAAAGGATAAGAATGTGATCGACACAAAGTCGGTATACAGGAATAAATTGAACGAAGATGGACAAGTTACAAGGAACAAAACTAGATTGGTATGTAAAGGATATGCACAGGTTGAAGGAATCGACTTTAAGAGACATTTTCCCCAGTTTCCAGAATGGAAACAATCTGATTTCTTTTATCTTATGCACGCTCAAAAAATATTAAAGTGTATTAGATGGACATAAAATCATCTTTTCTGAATGGGGAACTTGAATAATAAGTCTACATTGAACAACCAGAAGGATTTCATTTGTCATAGAATGCAGACTATGTGTGCAAATTAAAGAAGGCCTTGTATGGTCTAAAATAGGCTCCTAGAGCATGGTAATCTAGACTGGATAAATATCTACAACAGACAGGGTTCAGAAAAGGAAGTACAGACAACAACCTCTACATCAAGGTAAGTCAAGGTAATATTTTATTAATTGAAGTTTATGCTGATGATATTATTTTTGGTAGTGATGATGACAGGTTAAGCCAGAAATTTTCAAAGGATATGCAGAATGAATTTGAAATGTCATTATTTGGAGAACTATCCTTCTTTATGGGACTTCAGATATGTCAAAGCAACCAAGGAATTTTTATTTCTCAAACCAAGTATATCAGAGAAATTCTACAGAGGTTCGGAATGGAAGATTGCAAACCAGTTATCACTCCCATGCAAACCAGTTGCAAGTTGAGAAAATATGATGATTCAAAGTCTATAGATTAGAGGAAATATAGGTCAATGATCAGTAGCCTACTATATGTGACAGCATCTAGACCAGATGTAATACAGGTAGTTGGACAGATGGCACGATTTCAAGAAGCACCAAAGGAATCACATGTATTAGCAATGAAGAGGATTTTCAGATATCTCAAAGGAACAAAAGAGTTTGGATTATGGTATCCAAAAGGAAAGGATCTATCACTTATTGCCTACACAAATGCAGTTTGGGCAGGTTGTATTGATGACTGACGAAGCGCCAGTGGAGCAACGTTTTACTTGGGTGAGTGTTTAGTATCATGGATAAGAAAGAAACACTCATTAGTATCTTTATCTATAGTCGAGACATAGTATATTGCAACAACATCATGTTGTACACAGGTTCTTTGGATGAAACAAACTCTAACATATATACAGGTTGAGTACGATGAGCCCATTCCAATCTATTGTGATAATGCAAGCGTCATCAGTATCTCAAAGAAACCGGTGATGCACTCCAAGACAAATCACATTCCAATCAAGTATCACTTTCTACGGGAGCAAGTTGCAGAAAAGAACATCAGAGTTGAGTATGTGGGCAAAAAATAACAAGTGGTAGACATCTTTACAAAACCACTTCCACGGGAAGCCTTTAAGTATCTTCTCTAGAGACACAAAATTATTTCTACTCCAAAATGAATGCTTTTGAATGATTATCATATATTTATTATATGTACACGAGGAAACACCATAAAGAGGACAATTCATCCAGGGGGAGTAGCCCCAAATGGAAATATACCTTTTCCATTGATGACAAAGTGGGAGAGATTCATTAGATGCAGAGGAAAGAGGCATGGTTCCAGTGGGAGCAATGGTCACAGAGATGCAGAGGACAGAGACATGTTTCAGGGGGAGCATGAGTAATATGACTTCAATATTGCATGACATAATTTCAGTTTTGCATCAGACTGTTGCCATCAATGACAAAGGGGGAGATTGTTGATTAAGGTTGGTTGTCATTGATGTCAACCCTTGAAGAAAGCCCGGTAGCACAAAGGTTTGGGTAATGGACCCAAGTTTGTTTGATGTGAATATGACTCATTACTGTCTTGTCATGGTTGATAATAAGTACAAATGGATGAACTCCAAAGTGTTCCCCTTATGGTGAAAGACCTCACGGGAAGATGCTTTGTGGATTGAGTTATCCTAGAAGTATGGTTAGAGAACCCATGCTTATTTGTGCAATAATGATATGAAGGTCAATGAATTTATCAGTGAAAATATCCTAGATGGATAGTTCTTGTCATTCCATTTCTGGTGGTATGTGGAACGTCACATAACTCCTCACAGTTAGAGAGTTATGGCCATGAGAAATTGGAGAACCCAGGTTTGGGTAATGGACCCGAGTTTGTTTGATGGATAATGGTATGAGTTTTGATATATTTGATAAAATAAAGATAAGAACAATAACATGGAAGAAAAGGCATATTAGCCAACACTAATTTATTCACTCCAATGTTACATATTTATAGTACAATGGGTGATTCCACCTCATAGAGAGATTTGCTCTAGATCCTAAAATCATGCATGATGACTAGGCTAAGAAATCTTAACTAAATCATTAGTCATCACTTGAGGATATATTACTAATATCATAAATGAATAATACAAATATAGGTGACAATTTAGACTTAGTGATTGGTAAAGGTAAGCCATAGGCTAACAATACCCCCCTCAATCACAAGTCTGATCGATAATACCAACAATAAATCATAAACTGGTATCAATTCCAAGTCTTCATACTGAAACTCCTGAGTTGAGCCTTAATGAAGAACTACCTGAAAAACCACCAATATGGATGCTGAATGGTTCATCTGAAATGAACTGGAAGAGAGCTAAGATATGGAAGTGAACAGCTGCAATATCTGAACATTCCCTGATTACTTGACAATTTGATCATTTTTCCAAGTATTTTAGCTAGAAGAATCTGATGTCTTCTGCTAATTGTTGAACATGTAGTATCACCACTCTACTATCAGTGCATCACTGATGTGCTCTCTAAATTTGTGGTTTGGGATGACCACTAACCAATTGATACCATGTATCTGATGGTTTTTGGATAACCACTAACCAATCTTGACACGTTTAGGTGTCCAACAACATCCCAATGTATAATGTGCATGATTCAATTGCAAGTCATTGAACCATAATCCTGTCAAAGCCTTCCATCTCTGGAAAATCTCACAATGTAATCATGTGAACCAGGATGCATGCAAATTGTTTACTTAATGTAAACTCCAATCTGATGAGAGAAAACCAAGAGAAGTGAATCAACTTCTAGTATGACACATCCCTGAAAATGCCTGAAAACTCAATCAAATGCCAAGCTGCAATGCAGAAGGATACTCTTGTCCTCTGCTAGGTCGAATGAGCATCTATGTGAACCAAAAATCCACATCATTTCCCTCAAAATTAAAATCAACATCCCAATTATGTATGATTCAACTTAAACTTATTGAACCATAATTTTGCTAAAGTCTGTCACTACAAACCGCAGTTGCCCATTTAGCAAATTTCATGCCCATCTGGCATACTTGATGTTTGTTGTTGTCGAAACTTTCTATATGACAACCAATTCCATCATCAATTCCCCCCTTTGTCAACTGAAAGGAGAGACCACAAGTGGTTCCATGAACCATCATCACTGGAATTTTGAACTCCCCCCCTTAAGGTGCATGAGAGTTACATCATTGTACTCCCTCCTTTGATGATCAAGAGAGTACCATACTTGTTCCATTTGAGTACAACACAAAGTGGGCATGAATAAAAAACCACATGTTATCTCATCTCGTGAGGGCCATGCTCGAAAGCTATGCTATAAGGGGACCACTTATGTGAGGTACAAAAATGTTATGTGCTACAAGATTGGTCCTTACTCGAGATTTAATTCTTCAGTAAGAATTATATAATCACTTGGTTGTTGATGACCACTGCCAAGGATCAATCCACTCATAGTGAATTTTCAATCTTGTAGGTTTCTTCAGTGTTGAACATCTGTCTGAAGCATGGTTATGCTTGCCACAATACTGGCAAGGATGGAGCTCAAAACATTGATTATCCTTATGACCAACTCGATTACAATGTTGACACTTATCATTCTGATGTTGAACTTGAACAAGTGAAGTTGAAGCTTCTTGAAGGAATCTAGCACTTTGGAACTTGATTGGTCTCGAATAATCAGGAATATGAAAGGTAACTTCCTTGTCATATCCAAATCCTATTTTATTCTTGTTGTAGATGATTTATTCCCAAGGTCTGATGATGGGCTTGGAAAGTGTATTCTGAACCTATTGCTTTGAAATCCATGGAAGTGGATTTACTGCATGTTGATGCATCATTGAAAGGTTTTCTTCACTGAAATCAAAAGAAAACTCTTGAAATGTAGGTTCATGATTCTGAATTTGTATCAATGTGTTGTTCCTTCACCGACTGTTGATTAAAAACATCATCATCATCATCATTATCATCATAGAGAGGGTTGTTCTGAACAAAAACTAGTTCGGGACAATTTACTAGTTGTTGATTTTTGAGATCTATCAACTCATCATTCAATAGTTGGGATAGAGATTAAAGAAGTCTAACTTTAGCTTGCGTCACTTGCAAACAAGTTAGCACTGATTGAAGAGTTGCTTTGTTCAATATCACTATGTTTTCTTCAGTGGTGTTTATTAGAGTGTTCAGTAACTCTAATAATTCTACATTTCGAGCCATTTCAAAAACACTAAATGAGGTCTCCTTGTGCAGGTAGATCCTGATTACAGAAGAAGGCTCGACAAAAAAGGATTATCTGCAACTTGCTCACTTGAATTGCTTTCTTGAACTTCATGCTCGCTTGATTTTGTTTCATGCTCGCTTGTACTCTTCTTGCTTTCTTCCAAGAAGTTGAGGATGTCGGTTACCATTGAAAATGCATCCCAAAGTATTACAATGATTTGAGTTTCAAGTACTCATCCTTGTCAATTATGATTCAAAATGACTCTAGGGTGTCAGGCTCAGCCGAAAGTGCACCTTATGACAAATTCAATCCAACTCAACTTGATTTCAAGAAGACAAGTAAACTTACAAAAGGACAATTTGCAAGTTACAAAAAATCTTGATTAATTAATCTTACAACAAACATTGTTTGCAAGTTTACAATTTAACTTCAAATGCTCCATGATGTGTTGAGTTCGAAATATTTGATTTGTCCATTACTAATGTAGTTGACGACTTGAATGCTTAAGAATTCTCTTCATAGATGTTTGATCATACGTGCTTTGATTGCTTGTACTTCAGTAGTGTTAATTGTGTGCTTGAATTAACTTGCTTGGAAGGCCATGTGTGTATTGTTGTATGACAAATTGTAAGTGTAGTTATGTCAAAACTAGACAAAAATTATCATCTTCAAGGATAAAATCATCCTCTAGTACATTCACAATCACACACAAACAAAAATGTCCTTAGACCCCCTTATTCAATTTTGGGGTGGTCTAGAACAAACATCCACCAAAAAACATCATTTTATTAACTTAGCATGATTACAATCTTTATTGTCCTTTGAATATGAAAACAACCATTATAAAAGACTCATTTAATATTTCGCTCAATTTAATGTTGGCATAGCTCAAAACAAAATTTATAAAGCTTCATAAGAGTAGATTTGTTGCTCTCCAGCTGGAACCAATCTTCACCGTTGCAGCAATTCTTACTCTCCTCCAAAATAGATCTTTAGGAATCCTCCCTTCAACAGATTGGAATATTGACTCTTGTGCCTTGATCCATTGCTTGGCTTGCACATTGAACAGATCCGAGGAAATCAGATCCGCATTCGATTTTTCGCTTGCAGTTGCACCAACATCTATTCATATCTGATTTTGAAAAACTATTACAGAGGCACATGATCCACCTAAAAGAAACACAACCCAAATCTGCAAGAGACACACGCACGATCTGTGAATCTCTTTGCTTCTGTATGTAGCTATATCAACTACATGAGAAAAATTCTCCTCGCACTATCTTCTTGCCGGTTTCCCTCCTCTTGGTCTCTCTAAAACGTTTACGCAACCTCACGTTCACCCTGGCACAATGATTATCTTCTCGGTGGATCTTATCTCTAGGAATGTGCAGCCTTCTTTTCACATTGACGTTCTGAATGAAACTCATCCTCCAAAAATCATGCTAGCTCTTTTTCATACCTGCAACAAGGGCCGAAAGTCCACAAGTCACTTTCTTCAAGTGCACCCATTTCATCAATCTTCATCACCAGGAAACCGTCTGCTTCACAACGTTGTAAGAAATTCCTGAGTAGCATATTCAATCACAAGGGTTGGCTTTTGTAGTAGCAACAATGATATCCTCTTCAATGGAGGTTGGACTGGTGACACGACCCTCTTTCCTCTTCTCACATTGATCTAATACCAGTCATTTGAACATGGCTTAGTCACCACAATAGTAACATAACATACCAGAAGTTATGTGCAAGATTAAACGTCTCCCTTCAACATAGAGAGTATATCGTTGAAAATAATATCCAAGCTCTACAATTAGCGGTTGTCATTGTTCTCAGGTTCTGTCATTCAAATTGATTTTGTTGAGAAGATCCATGAGGTTAATGTTCCACATGACCTCCTGTAGATTCACCACAAATTTCAAAATGAAGATTTAGTGTATCGATCATTAGATCGTTCAATCAACATCATTGTTATCCTATCCCAGTGGCTTGCACAATCGAATTAGTGGTTCAGAGAAGGGCCACATTAGGACGTTAATATCGACCTTGATCTTAGGAAAAAGATGGATTCATTTGAATTCATAATTATCTCATATTTGAACTTTGTTTTGCTAACCGAATGACGGATTTTTATCCCTCCTACGCGTCTTTCCGGACTGGTAGCTGTAGAACCATATGGGTCTGAATTTGCAAGGAAACATTACAAAGAAATCGATCTTGATATCTCCTTCCAACATCGCATGGGCTTCTACAGGCTCATCCATTACGACAATGAGTATATGGATATCCTTTGCTCATAATTCCCATGGGATTTTGTGCAATGAACCAATGTCATTGATGAGGGGATTATTCAAATATCCACTGATGCACATCAGAAGACTTCACACATAGGTGCAACTGCTAGTAACACTCACCAATACTTGGAGTTCATTGACATAAAATACTGCTAAATTGAAGGGAAGGCAACTGGTAAAAAACAAATATCTCCACGTCACCTTTACGACTACTATTGTTGCGATCAATCGTGTTTCTTCCACATTGCAGATCTCATGATTTGTATTTAAACTTGGTCACACGTATCAAACAAATAAGATATGCAACATCTAGCAGATCTAGTTCTCAAAAAATGCTACAGTAAATCATATCTGAAGCATTCCACTGAAGCACTATGCGATGGGGAGCTGGCGATTAAATGATCAAAATCAGTTTTGAACCACTTGGAGTGTTGGGGAGATGGCGATTAAATGGTATTCTTTACAAATCTCACTATTGCCCATCTTTCACAATTTCATGCATATAACATAGAATCGAAAATGGACTAATCTAGATCCACTCAGTACATGATTATCAACAAATTAAACAATCTCCATATTTCATATCTAGAGTCTAATGTGCCTGAAGACTACATCTATGTATTATGGAAATAAACTATTCTTCAACATAGGTAAGGGGAATGCGGAGAATTGAAACAGTTGGATATTGAAGAGAATGGAACACAAGAGGGAATTTTCTTAGAACAACAGTGTGGAAGCTTGTGCCCAATTACAATAGATTTCGTGCCAAAATACACGATTAAAAAAAAACAAAATTTTCCTTACTCGATTTTTGATGCACTGTAAATTCCATACACTATTGTAGAACATGCGCCAAAGTTCAAATCGCATCCATACAATGTCTCGACTGTGGCTCTCTTTATTTCCATGATTGCGCATTCTAAATATTATAGATCTGCAATTTGTTGGTATAAGAAACAAGGCTACTATCATACGAAGCCATGGAAAACTACTATCATGATTTCAATCCCTTAAGACCATAAGAGCTCTGATACCAATTGATAAAATAAATATAAGAACAATAACATGGCGAAAAAGGTATATTAGCCAACACTAATGTATTCACTCCAATGTTACATATTTATAGTACAATGTGTGATGCCACCTCATAGAGATATTTTCTCTAGATCCTATAAAATCATGCATGATGACTAGGCTAGGCAATCTTAACTAAGTCATTAGTCATCGCTTGAG
Source organism: Picea sitchensis (assembly GCA_010110895.2). Lineage (NCBI taxonomy): Eukaryota > Viridiplantae > Streptophyta > Pinopsida > Pinales > Pinaceae > Picea > Picea sitchensis. Next base: position 248,058 of record SNQJ01S0000946.1, read on the forward strand.
GATATATTACTAATATCCTAAATGAATAATACAAATATAGGTGACAATTTAGACTTAGT
>SNQJ01S0000946.1:260656-287039 GCA_010110895.2 Picea sitchensis
AAAAACCGCTGCGTGGGAGGCTGTTGCTACAAGAAATATGCTTTTGACACTAAAATTCACATCAAACTCCATACCTCTTTTCTACTTAGATTTGCAATTTTGACTGACAAACAACCTTTCGTTGAAGGGACTTTCATACAACTGTCTCCATAATCTAGCATGCCATTACACTGAGGGAAGAGACAAAGCACGTCTTACTTCCTTACAGCTCACCTCAACTCTCCCTTTTGGAAGCTTTAACAAGCGTTAATAGATCTTCACTCCAACATTATCATCCATCATGGAGCACCTCACACTTGGAAACTTATAAACTCACCATCAGTATAATACCAAATGTTGGTATTATGAGTAGTAGGCAACAATAATTTACACACATAAAGTGCACACAAGAATAGCAATATACTCATAAAGATCACATTTCATTAATCTAAAATAATGATACATCACTCTCAAACTCTTCAATACATACATGAGGCCTCATAATATAGGATACATCACTCTCACACTTTCAATACATACATGAGGCCTCATAATATAGCATTGAGGTTCTCATAACAATATGTTCAATATTACATAACAATCTCCACAATATCTCTATAAATATCTCCGTAAATTTCCATGTGATCTCCATCTCTAATTTCACTCATTGTCCTTATATTTCATCATACTTAGACTTCTAGAAAAATCTACTTTCATGAATAATAATTCCATCATATCATAAGTATGAATTATTCCTTCAAATTATGCAATAAACAATTATAAGTCTCTTAAGCTTCCCCTCTCAACCATTTTCGACATGTGTTACAATAACAAAAAAATGATTATAGTTGCAAAAACAAAAAATAGGAGAAAGTTGTGAACATATTTGAATTGACTGTTTATGTCCTCCTCTATTTGTCTTTGTCTCTCAAGTAAGCTTCCCAAGCCTCATGCTGTCCTACATGTTAGAATATTGATGTGTTTGTTTTACCATAGACAATGTCACAATATTGTCACCCAACCACCCCTAAGCACCTTTAACCTTTGACAGAAATATTTCGTAAAACCATACTAGAACCAACAGATAAACCCTAGCTGCTAACTGCAGCAACAACTCAAGACAAGTAGAGTGCTCCTTCTCCAATGATAGTGTACAAGAGAGAAAGTCTCCATATCCACAAAACAAGTACCATACACAACTACAACAACTACAACTACACTACTCTCTCAAACTTGTGCCATACTTAGCAAGAATGTCACCAAGAGTATCACCGAGAATGCCACCAAGAGTTTCACCAAGAATATTACCAAGAATGTCACCAAGAATACTAGAGAGAGAGACCAAGACCAAGAGATGACCATACTCCCTTATTCCTCCTTGCAGCTGCAGTTACAACTACAACTACAGCTCTCCACAAGACTTGTGCTATGATTGGGTGTACAAATAAGCTAAAAAGTCCTCTATTTATATTAATCTATCCAATGACTTTTCTGGCTGGGTCAACCTGACTTTCTGGTAATTATATTTTCTGTTTATCTTTTTCCTGTGAAGTCGACTTGTCTTTCTGAAAGATAATATTCTAATATTATTTATTCTGCTAGGCTGACTTGTCTTCTAGGGTTTTCACACATCTGTTTAGGGTTTCCCTTGCTTCCAGAATATTCTATTCTAGTCAAAGGTTACACATGGAGGTTAATACCTCCTGCAGCTATCGTAACATCAACACTCCCTCCTAGCTAGGAAGGTATTAATGGTAATGGTCTTGAGCACACACAGACCATTCTGTCGGTAGCATCATCATAGCCACACGGGCTATCTCATGATCACAAATCAAACCACGAGCAACATCATCACTATCAATATCATCTGATAACATCAAATGCATCATCTCTCGAGGCCATACTCCATCTAAGTAATCAGGCATGATGCTGAATAAGTCACTCACTCAACAAAGTGATACAAGGACCATTCTTCTAATCTGGACATATGTCCTAGAAGAATGATTGTCCCAATAGATGTTGAATGTCCTCAATGGCTCCAAGAACTATCCTCTCCACTGCATCATCTCTAAGTTGTATGATCATATCTAAGTTGTACTAGCATGATGTTCTGCATCATATCTAAGTTGTACTAGCATGATGTGGAGTACCATCTGCATCATCTCTAAGTCGTACTAGCATGGTATCAATGCACCATATCTAAGTTGTACTAGCATGATGTTCTGCATCATATCTAAGTTGTACTAGCATGATGTGGAGTACCATCTACATCATCTCTAAGTCGTACTAGCATGGTATCAATGCACCATATCTAAGTTGTACTCGCATGGTGTAGATCAACGCTTCTACATCATATCACTATCCATCTAGTTGGAAGTCACCTCCAACACTACTGGTGATATGGATTTATGAGAGGAGCAAAATGAATAATAGACTGAATACAATAACACAGAGATACGAAGAACAACAACAGATATCCAGTGAACAATAACTTCTATTGAATAAATAAAATAGGATGAAACTGTAAAACTGCAGAACTGAAAACAACTTGCTCGAATGGTGGTAGCTATCTCTGATAAGAGATGTGGCTACTACACGCATCTGTGTGAGAATAATGATTACAATGAGGCTCCAGAGGCCTTTTTAACATTACTCGTGAATTCCAAAACCCTAGACATCCAAAAACCAAACCCTAGGAGATGAAACACCAAAAGTTATGTGGGCCCCAATGGGTAAGTTGGTACCTCAACTTCCCGGGGTTGTAACTTTTCCATACGACCTTCATTTTAGGCGTGTGATAGCCCGTTGGAAAGGTATTTTCGATAACTACACATTATGCCATAAAAATTTGTATCCAACTTTAGTTTGATTGTGGAAATCCAAAAAAACATTGTTTAGGGCCCCAAAATGGCCCTGGAAGTACAAAAAGATGTACTGACATGAAAAATTCCAAAATAACTAGTTGGATTTGGTGGGCGGCCACCGATATCCACCTGGAAGATGTGTAGGGATTCAGATAGCCCCAAAATTTTAGAATCCACAATTACAAAGAATTACAGAAGAACGTGTTGAACTAAAAAATTGTCAAGATGAGCTAGTTGGAATAGGTGGGTAGCCACATATATCCACCTGGATCAGTCCTCCCCCCTTAGGAAGCAATGGTATCCATTGTGTTGAGTGCCCCCATCAGGTGAGGAAATTTCTGCTGAATTTGGCTACTGGCAAGCCACTTTCCTTGGTGCATGAGTTGCCCTGCCTTGACAACTCGATAAAATTGGATCCTTTGTTGGCGAGTGCCCTTGACCTGTCTGTCCATTATCTGATCAGTGGATCCATGTTCGATGCAGTCAAGGTTGAGCTATGTTGGTGTCCATTGTTCTTCGATCTCTGAGGTGTCCAATAATGGTGGAAAATATGGTCGAAGGAGGTCCACATTGAACACTAGGTGCAAGCCAGGGAAGGGGGGAGTGTTGAGCTCAAAGGTATTGTCACCCACAACCTTGTTGATAGTGTAAGACCCATATCAAAGTGGACGGAGCTTCCGATGGGGTACTGTAAGGATTTGTTTCTGCAAATGTAACCAGACCTTGTATCCCACCTGAAACTTGTGTGGTACCCAGTGTTGATCATGGAACTTCTTGTACTTAGCAGTGGGTTTCTATAAAATCTCATGGACCTATTGGCAGATGTGTTGAATCCGCTCAATAAATCTAGTGGCTTAGTCGACCTCAGACTGAACATGGGAATAATCTATCTGTGTGGTTGCAAGAGGTAGTGCAACATCAATGGGACCCAAGGATTGGAATCCCAGCCCCACCTGAAAGGGGCTATGGCCAGTGGATCTATGGAGATCCCTGTTGTAGCTGTGATGAACATAGGGAAGACTCTCATCCCATGTACGCGGATTCTTAGAGTTATACTTGCACATGATATTCACAATCATCCGATTGAAGACCTTTGTTTGGCCATCAGTTTGAGGGTGGAAGACAATGGATTTAGTGAGCTTTGTGTCAAATAGTGACCATAGACTCGACCAAAATGTGTTGAGGAACCTGTTGTCCTGATCGGAGATGATGGTCTGTGGTATCCCAAAATGGACCCACACTTGTTCAAAGAAGAGCTTGACATTATCTGACGCTTTGATGCTCTTCTTGCAAGCTGTACGAATGGTCATCTTCGAAAACCGATCAACCACCACAAATATGCAATTATTTCCTTCCTTGGTGGATGAAAGGCCAGACATGTAACCCATCGAGATGGATTCCCAAGGCCTCTCGGGAGTAGGAAGAGGGGTGTATAAGCATTACTTATTGATGGATGGCTTGGCAATGACACATCTAGTGCATTATTTGATATACTTGTTGACGTCCTGTCGAAGTTTTGGCCAATAAAAATGTTTATTTAGAACAACCACAATTTTCTCCATGCCAAAATGTCCTGCCATCTGACTGTAGTGAGCCTCCCAAATCATCTTTGCACACTCGCTTTCAAGAACACAAAGATGGCCCAGATGGCATAACAATCCATCCTGAATGTGAAAATCGGTGACATTTGTGCATGTACCCAAGAGCTGATAGTTGGTGGTGAAGTCAGAATCGTGTTGATAAATTTGGGGCCACTTAGATGCCTCATTCCCATAGAAATGGAGTACGGTGGTGAGTGAATCTATGGGAGGTCGACTGAGGTAGTCAGTGACATGATTTGTGCTCCCTATATTATACTTGATGTTGATATGGAATTGATGCATGTATGTGGGCCACTTTTGATGGCAGTCGTTCTGCAACTTCCCTTGTGTCTGTATGAACTGCAGAGGCTTGTGATGAGTGTGAATTAATCTCTCCTTTCTCAGAATGTAATTTTTCCATTGACAATAGGCTTGCACAATGGAATACATTTCCTTGTCATGGGTGGGGTATTTCAATACATTTCCTTGTCATAGGTGGGGTATTTCCAGACAGTATATGAGAGTGTCTCACTATGGTATGCTATTGGATTATCATGTTGAGTGAGAACTGTGCCTACAAAATAGTTGGATGCGTCAGTCTCAATCTCGAATGGTTGTTGCAGATCGAGTAAGGAGATTACTGGAGTTGAGCACAAGCGATGATTCAAATCATCAAATGCTCATTTTTGTGCCTTCCCCCATGAAAAAATTTCCATGCCACCTCCATTGGTCACTTGGCTAAGGGCCCATGCAATATGGGAGAATTCTAACATGAACCATCGGTAGAAGTTGACAAGTCCCAAGAAGCTCTGAAGCTCGGTTAGTGTGATCGGGGTTGTCCAGTAACGAATGACGTGTATCTTAGCTGGATCCACATGTACCCCATGCTCATCATCAATGTATCCCAAGTATTGGACCTTATTCATGCCAAAGGAGCATTTTTCCAAGTTGGCATATAGCTTGTGCTACCGCAAAGTGCTCAAAACCTGTTGAATATGCTGCATGTGCTCCTCCCAAGTTTTTTTGAAGATGAGGATTTCATCCAGATATACCACCACAAAAGAGTTGGTGAAGGGTCTCAATAAATCATCCATCAACCTCATGAAAGTGGTTGGTGCATTTGTTAAGCCAAAGGCAATGACCAGCCATTCCAAGAGACCTTCTTTAGATTTGAAAGTTGTCTTCCATACATTAGTTGGTTTGATGGGAACCTAGTGGTAGCCAGAATTCAGGTCAATCTTGCTGAAGAAATTTCCCCCCTTGATTTAGGGAATTTGGTACCAGTTTCTGACTATGATTTTGTTTAATGCTCTGTAATCAATGCATATCCACCAGGTCTCATATTTCTTCTGCACCAGTACAATTGAGCTTCCGCAAGGGGAGGAGTTGGGTTTGATGTTCCCCTTTTGAAGTAGGTCTTGGATTTGATGCTTGATTTTGTCATTTTCCATCAGCGAGCGACGATAGACTAGTCCATTAGGAAGAGGTGCACCAAGGGTTAGTTCAATTAGATTCTTGACTTGACAGTGCATCGGTACCCCGGTGGGTGAGGAGAATATGTTTCTATACTCTTCCACAATCCCGTCCACTTGCTTCTGCTGCAAAGAGAGGATCTATGTAGAGGCCACGGATGTGGCAGTGACCTTCTTCTTATTGTGAGCACGGATCACAAAGAAGACAAACTTCCTAGTCTGTGAAATGACCTTACTGCATTGCTTAGCAGAGATTAAAGAAATAACGTTAGGTAGCGCTACCTTTGATATCCTGTATAATTGTCTATCCAAAGTAATAATAAAACTGGAGGGTCTAAACTCATACACAACATGTCTCTCCCACAAATATGGTTTTCCTAAAAGAACATCACAAACTTCACGGGGATCAATATCACACAATACCTCGTTGTTGAAAGGATTGATATCGTAGGGTAGAAGAAATTGTTGGCTGATGCAGATATCTCTTCCTTGGAAAATCCAACCAATGGTGTAGGGCTCCGGGTGCGGTGTCATCGACGAGTCCAGCCTCTTGACGACCTATGTTGAGACCAGTTTCTTCCAATTGTCGTTATCGACAATGAAATGAAGTGAAGCCCCCTTTACACACATATGTGAGTGAAAGAGGAGTTCCCCTTCCTCTGGTTCTTTTGGTTCACTTGGATAGAATTTGGTAATAGTGACAATGGCGCTAGGTTCGGCATCGATAATACACTTCCCTCCTTCTGGATTTGATTCAAAGTCAAAATGTGCCTCTAGCTCGGAAGCTTTCAGCTCGACCACTAGTGACTTCTTGGAGCGACATTCTTCGGTGTTGTGCCAAGGGATTTTATGGTATTCACACCACTTTCTTGTGTCCTTCTTCGACTTCTCATTACCCTTCTTGTGTTGCGGCTTGGACTGGTTGTCCTGAGAGTGACCATATTTGCTATGTCCCTTGTTTTGTGGGTTGGGGCCGCCTTTTCCCTGCTTCAGTTGTGAGGAGTTTTCATATACAAACTCTTGCCTCTTCTTCTTAAATTTATGCTCGATCTTCACAACATATCTATAAGCCACACCTAATGATGCAATGTTGAGAAACTCCATTTCTGTTTGAATGTATCTATGCAAACAACTGCGGTATTTGAGCACCAAATTTCATTCAGAGTCTTTGATACCCAATTTGGTGCGTATGGTATGGAAATTATTTGTGAAATATGGTACTACCTGGTCCCTTTCCTAACGCAATGTGGTCCATCTTATGTATTGGTCCTCATACCTTCCAACATGGTAGTATTGTTCTTTAATGGAATCCCTGAAGGACTCCCATGTGGGGGTGATCGAAAATATTGCATATTCCTCTATGGCCCTTTGATCAAAGTAAGTATCCCACCAGTTCTTAACATGGGGGATGGCCTTGAGGAGTGCAAAAGTAATATTTTCCCTATCAGAAAAATTGTGGATCGAAAAACACCCTTCGAGCAGATTCATCCATTTATTTACAACATCCTCATCTATCATTCCTTCAAATAACAGAATAGCAAAGTTTACTTTTACCTTGAAGAGGGTTGCATGGCCGCTTGATGAAGATGTGTCTCCTGTGGGCAACCGCCGAAGGATCTGTGCAAAGTTGTCCATCATTTCGTTCCTTTGTCGTGCAAGGGATTCCTCGAGCAACATTTTAAAAGGATCTCCTGCTCCATCATCTTTATTTTCATTCCCCATGGGTTGTTATCGAGATCAACGTGACTGATCTTGAAAAGGCTCGAATGGTTCAAGTCCTAACTTCTTGTACCCATATCTTGTCAGGGACATGCACGAAGAAAAATAAATAAAGAGCATACCACTATGATACCATTGATTCGGATTTATGAGCAGAATGAAATGAATAATAGATTGAATACAATACCATAGATATATGGAGAACAAAAAAATATATCCAGTGAACAATAAATTCTATTGAATAAATAAAATAGGCTGAAACTGTAAAACTACATAACTGAAAACAACTTGCTCGAATGGTGGTAGCTATCTCTGAGAAGAGATGTGGCTACTACCCGCATCTGTTTGAGAAAAATGGTTACAATCAGGCTCCAAATTCCTTTTTAACATTACTCATGAATTCCAAAACCCTAGACATCCAAAAACCTAACCCTAGGAGATGAAACACCAAAATTTATGTGGGCCCTGATGGGTAAGTTTGTACCTCAACTTCCTGGGGTCGTAACTTTTGCATATGACCTCCGTTTTAGGCGCGTGATAGCCCGTTAGAAAGGTATTTTTGAGAAATACACATTATTCCATCAAACTCTAACTATGTCTACAGTTTGACTACGACAAGCCAAAAAAATAATGTTTAGTGCCCCAAAACGGACTTGGAAGTACAAAAAAATGTACTGACATGAACACTTCCAAAATAAACCAATTGGATTAGGTGGGAGGCCACCAATATCCACCTGAAAGCTATGTAGAACCCACAATTACAAATAATTACAGAAGAATGTGTTGAACTACAAAATTGTCGAGAGGAGCTAGTTAGAATAGGTGGGTGGCCACCAATATCCACCTGGATCAATTGGTTGGCACACCAGCCTAGGAAACACCTTCAACAGTATTGGTAATCTCCATGTAAATCCTATAGTAGTACAAAATTACTACAATTCAATCCAATAGATCACAACAATGTCGATCCATAGTAGTACACAACTACTATCCGGTGGTACACAACCACTCCTAGTAGCACACAACTACTAACTAGTGACATATATTCACTACCAGTGGAGCACATCCACCACAATAGCATACAACTATTGTCCAGAGACATATCATCTCCACAACAATCAAATCATCTGATATCAACCTGTATCAACAATGTCATGATATAAAATGAGTCATCTGGACCATTCCTCCACTCACATCTGTGAGATCTGGAAGAACATATGCCCTCCAAAATTTAAACATCATCCATGGGTTGTTTGGACTATTCTTCCCAAGCATAGAAGAATAATTGTCCCTGATTGTTGAACCTGGACCATTCAACCTAAATGGGCCATTCTTCCGGCAAGATTCACAATGAAACTTGGAGAGAATGAGTCTGCATTAGGGAATGACTGTCCCTAATTGTTGAACCTAAACCATTCAACCTAACTGGACCATTCTTCCAACATGATTAATAGTGTAACCTAGAGAGAATGATTCTTCCCTAGGGAATGACTATACGAACCATTTCCTACGGAAATGAATATCCTGCACCAACCTCCTACATCAGACCATTATTCAAAACTTCTCACAACTGTGAACTTCAAAATAATGACTGCCTAGAGAGGTGGACTATTCTGCTTGACCACTTATCATATTGACTTCCCTAGACCATTCCCCTGCACTAGACACAAGGGGAATCATTTTCTATGGTACATCAACAATCTGTCGAACCATGACTGTCCGTTCTCGACCATTTTTCGAACTGGAAAATGATTGTCCATTAAAAATCTTGGACCAATTTCTAGACTGGAAAGTGACTGCCCAACCTGGACCATTTTCCAAACTGAAAAATGTCTATCCATATATCAATAACATATCAATGCTCCCTCCCAACCTAGGGAGTAATCACTTCCCTTTCCAATAAGGAAGTCATCTCCATGAGTCCCAGCTTGTCCCTTAAGTACATAAACTTTTCATATTGGATAGAGGCTTTACCAAAATATCTATTATCTGCTCATCAGTGGAGATATACTGGAGAACTACTTATCCCCTCTGGACTTTATCACAGAGAAAATAGTACTTGATCTCAATGTGCTTCTACCTATAATGGAACACTGAGTTCTATGAGAGCTCCACACAGCTCTGGTATCACAATATATCATGGTCAAATCCAACACCTGATCAAACAATCCAAAAACCAACTTACGAAGTCACATTGCTTCAGTACAAGCATCACAAGCTATAATATACTCTGCTTCTGCAGTGCTAAGTGAAACAAAATTATGTTTCCTGCTAGCCCATGATATCGTGGCAAAGCTCAAATTGAAACATATCCAAGATGGACTTCTTCTGTTATCTGCACTCCCTTCCCAATCTGAATTGATAAATCCATGTAGTTGTATATCATAACTCAAACATACCATGAAGACATTTCAAGGCATGCTTTGAAATTATTCAATTATGATGGCTAGGTTCCACCTGGAACTATTTTCACAACAAAGAAAATATATGGCTAAGTATTCTCCAAATACATCAACTAGCCATTCAATTGTCGATACATGGATGAGTCTACTGGATCAGAATCAGAGTCTCTCAGCTTTCTCAGATCTGTTACCATGGGAGTTTCCATGGATTTGCAATCCATCATCCCAAAATTCTGAAGGATATTTACAACATACTTCTCTAGTCCTAGGAAGACTTCATCATGCTTATGCCATACTTCTAATCCCAAGTAATGGTGCATGAGATCAATATCCTTCATATCAAACTCTGAGGCTAGCTCATTCTTACACTAAATAATGAGAGGTTCTGCACCAATCTCTTGGAGCTTGTTTGAGTCCGTACAAGGCCTTCTTCAATATGTATACATGGGTTTTTCTTGGGTATACCTCAAAACCTTGAGGTTTCTCTATATATACCTCTTCCTCAATTACTCCATTGAGAAAGGTGGTATTTACATCCATATGATGTAAACTCCAACCCATGGATGTTGCAAGAGATATGATGGCTCTGATAGAGGTATATTTGGAAATTGGAGCAAACATCTCATCATAATCTTCTCCCTCCTGTTGGGAGAACCCTCTTGCCACAAATCTCTCCTTGTATTTATTGATACTCCCATATGCTGCATGATTTATCTTGTAAACCCACTTTGAAGTGACTGCATATTTTTCTTTAGGTCTCGACACAATTTCCCATACATCATTTTTCATGATGGATTGATATTCTTCCATCATAGCTTCCTTCTATTCTTTCTGTTACACCATTCTGCTTCACCACTGATGAAGTCATCTGCTCCATGCTTGTGATTGCCACTATAGCTCCCTTCTAGAGCTATCACCTATGACCTTCCTGGAACAAGAACAATAAAAAAGGAAAATAACAGACAACATTCTTCAACACTCTTCTAGTGTTGTGATCAATCATTCTTCCATGACAACTTATTTGGAACAAACAAAGACATCTCCATGGTAGCCTCCATGAAATATTGTAATATAACTTGCCTGAGACAAGAACAACGAAAGTATTTCCAATATAATAGCATTTTCATAATAACATATCTATGGTAACGAGAATGAATAACAATTTCATGATGATCAACATAGTATGATCAAGGTGAACTGCCCAGGAGAAAAACAAGAAATATTTCTCTAGAGGAGATGTTAGTTCATTTTACAAACAAGTACAATAAGCATCTATATCAATAGTATTCACATGCCATCAAGTATTCATTACATCTAGCAGTAATAGAACCTTTCAAATATTGCTTTCACAATTTGTAATGTAGTAACTATCAACCTTGATATGTGCAAATTGGAAAAACAATTTAATCAAACCTAGAACCTGGAGACACAACTGCTATGGAGGGTGCACTTGTTCCTTTTGACCGCACTGAATCCAAGATCACTTCTTGGAAAAGGTCTCTTTTACATTCCCTGCAAAACACACTCACAATTTTGCTGGATGATATAACATGAAAAGCATATACAAGTGCATACCTTTGAAATTTGCAACATCGTTCAACTTGTCTTCTAATATGAAACTAGACACCATCTTGACAAGAAGAGGTTAGAAATTGAATAAAAAGGTTCAATGATTAGAACAAGCTAGAAACTTTGAAGTTTCAACTTTGACCATAAATTCAATTTTGACCAAAAGTCAATCTTTGACTTTAACGAGTGAACCTTTGACTTTTACTTTGACCAAAAACTAAAACTTGATGTTTTTTCTTGTTGAGAGTACCAATAGGTGCGCTAGGCTAAGGTGCACTAGAATATCCATAAATTAGGTCCAACGCTTCACTTAAGGTGTGCCTCAACACGAGGGTTAAGGTTTCATTGTTGCAACAAAACTTTGACTGCAACTGCAACTGCAACTAAGCAAATCCTCCCAATCTACCTTCTAGTGGTTAGAATTTACGAAGATAGTGTGGGACCATAACCTATTAGAATATTGATGTGTTCATTTTACCATAGTCAATATCACAATATTGTCACCCAAACATAGACATGTAGCCACCCCCAAGCACCTTTAACCTTTGACAGAATAATTCCGGAAATCCATACTAAAACCAATAGATAAACCTGAGCTGCTAACTGCAACAAAAAATCAAGACACGTAGAGCGCTCCTTCTCCAAGGGTAATGCACAAGAGAGAGAGTTTCCATATCCACACAAAAAGTACCATACACAACTACAGTAGTTGTAGCTTCAATACTCTCTCAAATTTGTGCCATACTTAGCAAGAATGTCACCAAGAGTATCACTGAGAATGCCACCAAGAGTTTCACCAAGAATATTACCAAGAATGTCACCAAGAATACTAGAGAGAGAGACCAAGACCAAGAGATGACCATAATCCCTTATTCCTCCTTGCAGTTGCAGTTGTAGCTGCAACTGTAGCTCTCCATGAGACTTGTGCTCTGAGTAGGTGTACAAATGAGCTAAAACAACCTCTATTTATATTAATTTGTCCAATGACTTTTCTGGCTGGGCCGACCTGACTTTTTGGTAATTATATTTTTTGTTTATCTTTTTCCTGTGGATCCGACTTGTCTTTCTGGAAGATAATATTCTATTATTATTTATTCTTCTAGGTCGACTTGTCTTCTATGGTTTTCACACATCTGTTTAGGGTTTCCCTTGCTTCCAGAATATTATATTCTAGTCAAAGGTTACAAATGGAGGTTAATACCTCCCGCAACTAGCGTAACATCAACACTACAATGGCGATGACTATGTGGATATAAGTGTCTCCAGGGCTTCTTTGTGGACTATTGAGTTTTGTGAGAGGGTTTTCATATCTCTTGTCAAGTTGACCATGAAATCTTGAATCATATTCTGTGTTTTGGCTAGCTTGATGGGATGTTCCTCCAAAATATCTATTGTTACTCTGGTTGTATCTCAAGCATCCGTTTGCCTCTGCTTCATTTTCAGCTCGACCTTTTCAAAAAAAATCTCATCTGATTTTATTTTCCTAATTGCTTCGATCAGAGGAAGGTGCCCTTTATGTGTTAGAATGTGCATTTTCTTGTGAAGCTAAGTATACATTGCTAGTGAATTTATTTACATCCCTTTTATCCTTAACCCTAGCTTGATAGAAATTATTGAGAGCGACACAGTCCACTTTCCTCTCCCACTCTAATATGTGAGGTAGCCCAACTCAGGAATCTGGGTTCTCAGAATCCACCATTGCATATCATTCAAACCTTCTCTAATGGTGACAAATTATATGTTCTTGGATTGTACTAAGTTGTGCTAGGCCATAATTTGTGCCACTAATTACTGGAAGACTTGGAGGTTCACATACATGTCGATTGTCATGTCATGGAGTTTTGTTAAGACTCTTTTGATGCATATTTGGAATTATTTAAGGATTTCCTTTGCCACACCTAATTTCATATTCCAACTCTCTGATATGATCATATTTATCTTGGTTTTTGTGGACCAGGTCTTTGAGGTTTTGCTTGGATTCCATCGTGAAGGAAATGTCGAATGATGCAATTGATATTGGGTCCTTCTTGATATCTTCTTTCACAGTGGTTTCTTTAACCACTGATAGGGGTTATTTCCTAGTGACTGGGAGTTTCTTGGTTTGTTGTTATACTATTCTATCAGAGACCTTGTCAAACTGGAAGGTGTTTAGATTGGCCACCGTGCAAGCCTTGGAGGGCATGAAGATTCCCAACCCAAGTTTTCCTAGGGGAAAGTATCCACCAGTGAGAGGGGATTCATTTTATAATCACTATATGTCCATGTCCATGGGAGAAGAATCATTATTTATTTCTTCTTCATATTGCTTCCTCTAATCCTCCTCTTTCGCTTTTGTTGTTGCTTCTTTAATTACCCTCTTTTCCGTGACTGCTTTGGCTGCTACTTGAGCTTCAACTGTTGTTTTATTTGAAACTTCTTCTTCTTTTCGCTTCCGCTTAGTTGCGTCTTCCTTTTCCTTTTGCACCTTTTCCTTTTTCTTTTTTTTTGCAACTAACTTGGCTACTGTAACATCTTCGACTTCTTTTTTCTTTCGCTGCTCATCCTCCTCTTCTTTTCTTTTCTTTTTTTCTTCTTCTTCAAAAACTTTAGTTTATTGTTTTTTCCTTTGTTGCTACCTATTAAGAGGTTATAGTTGTGGTTGTGGATGTTGTCGTTGTTTCTGCTGCTACCGCTTCTTCATTAAATTTATTCTATGCTTCACAGACTCCTTGTTCATATGAAACTCTGCCTAATGGATTTCCCCTTCACTTGAATATGAGATCATGATATGTTCTAGAACGACAATGAATTTCCTCTTCTTCCAAAATGTTTTTCGTGTATTCCCATCTGTTCTTATGGTTGATGCAATTTTTCTTTATCACGTCCATAGGATCATGCCTCCAGAATATTTATTCTCTGAAGTGGAAATATGTTAATATTTCTCGAAGGAGTATGACCCTCGAAAGAGTATGAACCAACCCATAGTGGTAGAGGAGAATAGATATCCTTCTTGTCCCTATAGAGAGCTGCATCGATTCCTTGTACCATGGTCTGGTAAGTAATTTCCTATAAAACTAGCTTGTCTGGAATGAATCATGGAAGAAAATGTGGAGCTTTGGTGGCTCTATATATTCTTGTATGTTCCATATTCCATGAGGCACCAATATCCTATCCTTTGGACTATCACCTGTGATTTATCTGTCATGCACGACACAATTTTTGACAGGCGGGAAAATTTCCTCCTGCAACAAGGGACAACTACTCGATCACAAGCCCCAATTAGGCTAGTTTTGTTTGGGATGGTAGTTTCCAATTGATTTCGTGGGATTGGTTTTCCACTCAACAAAGTTTCTCTTCTAAGTGAGACTTTTATTGCTTTGGGCTTGAATATTATCTAAATTATCTTTACAAAAAAAACAATATTAAAACACTAATCCTATCTCACGAATGAGAGAAAAACTAATATGTGTAGATGAAGAAGATGAATTCTCAAAGCATTCAAAAGAAATTATTTACTTTAAGAATAATTAAGATATACTAATGATCTTTTTCCAAGAATAGATGTAGATCATTAACATATACACTTTAATGATAACCATAAATAATGACAAAAGCTTATGCAAGTAGGTTATCAAATTTCATCAATTTATCAACAACCTTTCAAAGAATTGAACAGTTGTTAAACAAATCTCATAGAACCAACTTATATCAAGCAAAAATGAAAGATAAATGATAAATATTAGAGAAATAATTCTCTTAACTTTATTGTTGTTCAAAAAATGTACAATTATGTACAAGAAATCATAAAAATAATCATCAATGAAACAAGAATTCTTAAACTTGATATAAGCAGTAAAATATCAGAGAATTAATAATAATTAAAAGGAAAAAGATTCAACAACACTAAACAAGAATGCAAATGTTAACCATCCTTTTCAATTCAATACATAAGCTCACAACTCTGTTTTTTTGAGATTTAAACTACAATTTTCTAGGAATAACAAACTCCAATTCAAATCAAGATTTTTTTTTAAGAGAAAGACATATATAATAAAGGATATATGAATATAAATACCAAAGTAGATTTAATATCTTGATCTTTGGTTCAGAAAGAACTTTAACAGTGTTTGGGAAAGAGAAATATGCCTTATGACTCCAAAATTTCTCTCCCCGTTAATTGAAATCTTAACTATTTATCACTTGAATGTATCAACTAACTATTCTAATATCACTCCATACATTTATTACAATTTATTTCTTGCTTGCAAGTCTCAATTTGAAATATGAGAAAAACCCTCATACGAAATTTGAAATGAGATAAAAATATTGGTTCTTGTTGTTGTGAAACAGTCACGCTTGACACCTGGTTTGATTTTTGCATTGAATGGATATTTCTAGATCGAATCAGTTGAAGTGATGAGCAACACACTGTGTCTTGATAATGAGGATTAAAACCCATATTGTCGATTTCCTGCTAGATGTTTGCACATATGATATCAAACGAGCAATTACAAAAATCTTGTTGATTTGGTAAACAAAGATAACATAATCAATGTTAATTGCTAAATTTAGTACATCAAAATATAAATGCTAATACCTTATGATCTTAGAACCATTGCAATGCAAGATTTTTGGTAGAGGTAAAGGGATATGGATAATCAGAAGTCTTGGGAAAGGTAGACACGTGGATAGACAAAACTGTATGGAGCTTTGACAAAATTTCTAAATATGTTGTCCTTCTTCTGATCTTCAGCCCCGATGCTTGTTCCTCTTTTATTTATTTTCCTCCCGGGTCTAAGCGTAAGGATATTTACTTGCGGGTTTTGATTCCTTCGCTTGAGTATCCTTTTATTCTTGAGTCATTATGTGCATGCTTCACCAACAAATCATTCTCCTTCTTCAATTGTTCATTTCCATCTAGAATACTTAGACTATGTAGCTTCAGGAATTCGTTTTCAAACTTAATAAATTTCTCAAGAGTCTTCAATTCATGCATTTAATTTTTCAATTTTGTAATTTAATTTTCCCTCTTTCTCAACAGAGAGGTCATCATGAAATTTGAGAGAGTGAATAAATCGTCCTCTGGTATTAAAGGCCAACCTTCCTCATAATTGGTGTCCATAGGCACACCCTCTTGACAATCCATTGTTGTAGGCATATCATTTTGGTTGATGTTGTCATTTTGAGACACAACTTTATCTTTGATAGAAGGAGGATTTTCATCCTCTTCTTTCTTGTTCTCCAAATATTCATACAATGATCGTTGAGATTTATCCAATTCAGGTGTTGTCCTAGGGTTTATTTTTTAAGACTGAATTTTTCATTTCTTTGTTGGCTTGTCTAGATTATGACTCATTTTTTCATCCTTTCCTTGATTTTCTAAAAGTTTCTTGGCCATAGATCATGTTGTCCTGGTTTGGGGAACCCATTTCTTAGTTGTTTTCCCCTTGGGATTATTGTTTCCTCCCCTGTCTTTTTTCACCCAAGAAATACCACTAATTTCTTGCACATCCTCTGTGTCTTCCAATGTGGGGTTCGTTGTGTTGTTAGATGCATAGTTGGTTCTAATCTGTGTGGTGACTTGCAATGGCTTCTTTGTAGAAACCCCTATATTCTCCTGCTTTTTAAAACCATTTTCAATAATAAAATTTTCCCATTCAATTCCCTGCTTGTGCAATTCACTCTTAACAATTATTTGGATAAGGCCATAATGGTATAGGGATTTATCAACATTTCTTTTCTATTTCTTGATAGTCTTAGACATTCTACTTAGATATTTAAGCATATAATATGGCATGTTTAGTGGCTTATCTCTCTTAAGATGAAGTAGAATTCTAACGTGATAAAGATAAATTAAACTAAACCAACCTTCACAAGTTATGTACTTTTGAATTAAGAAATCCATATCCTTTCATGGATTTTTTAGCCATGTTCTAGGTACCCCTGCAACCTAATTATGGTTTTTCCTATTTCTAATTAAGAGAGGAGTCGAGGCTTTGGCATCGATAGATTTTTTTTTTAACCATTTCTCCCATGTTTGGGGAAGACCTAACATCTAGGATAACAAATTTTTGGATAGGTGTATAGTTAGGTTTCCTACCTCTACATTGTTGTCGAAAGACTGATTAAATGCCATGGTTATGTCTTCAATATGTCCAGTTAGTCTTTTGAAAATATTCCCCCAACCAACTCGTTCCAGTATCACCTTGCATTCATGACTATTAAATATGCTCTGCAAGGTTTGACCCGAACTGCCATCTTAAAACTCTCTCTAGTATTTGGCACTAATGTTTATTTTTACTCTTTGCTTGAACTTCCTATTCTCTATTTCTGAGACTGAGTTCTCATGCACTTCAAAGATTTATTTAAGTTGAAATTGTTTACTTGTGATTGCAATTGTTGGATGCGTGGTATAATTAACGAGGTGGAAAATTATGGATACAGGTTAAACCAAGTGTACGTAGAATTTTGACACATAATTTCAAGTTAAGGGCATAACGAGTTATGAATGGAGATGAGAATTTCGAAATAATCGTGGGAATCATGTTTAAGCGTGGTTCGGGAGAAAGATGAGTCATGCAATGACATAATCACAAGAATTAAACGCTTTTTTGATATCTAATTTAACAAGTAAATTTGATTCTATATCAAACATTTTACCCTTGGCCTTCAAACACGTGTCCAATTACAATTTCCATTTATCTACCTCCATGTTTTGATAATCCAATCCTTCGTATAAGAATTTGAATGGTTCTTATAGCAGCATATCATGAAAACAAATTTTGTGAGGTGAAGTTATAAAGAAGAGATCTGCCTAAAAAGTTTGAACTATATTTAAAACAGTATACAAACTTGTATTAAATTTTGTAATTACTAATTTGCAACCTTTTATTCAACTTGAAAAAAATAGGTTTAGTACATGGATATTTGAATATAACTTTATTGTAATGACCAAAAAAAACCTAATTTCAATATTTTTACCAAAAAACCTAATTTAAATATTTTTAGAAATTTTCAAAGGTAATAAAAAAACTTCGAATTTTGTAAAACCAACTTATTAGGATTTGGAAAATGATTCATTTTTTTTATTATGGGAAAAGAAGGAAAATGAAGGGGGTTAATAAGAGATTCAAATATAAGCTAGTATAAAGGCATTAAGAAGTGATCACAGATGTTGTGATATGTTGTCCTATACTTATTCTCCCATAGCATCTTGTAGTAAATGTGGATCAAGGGATCGCTTGGCTACCAGGCCCCAACCCATATGCGGATATGTGTGATAGATGCATACCATATCCAGAAGTGATCCAGGTGGATATCGGTGGCCACCCACTTTTTTTAACTCGCTCAAAACAATTTTTTGATTTTGGTTTTCTGGCAATTTTGGCAATTTACTGTTTTTAGCAGTTTTTAACTTCCGGGGCCATTTTGAAGGCCTAAATGAAGGTTTTTTGGGATTGAGTTTCTCAATGATAATCGAAGGCTTTGATTGAGGCCCCAAAATGAATATCCTCGACGATACCTTTCCAATGGGCTATCGTGCGTCTAAAACAGAGATCATATGCAAAAGTTACGACCCCTAGGGTTAAGTTTTTGGATGTCTAGGGTTTTTGACATTCTTGTTTATTGTAAAAAGACCTTCAGAGCCTCATTTTAATCATCTTCTTGCGAATGAGCGCAATCGTCACATCTCTTCTCAGAGATAAGCCGCCACGATTCCAACAACCTTGTTTTCTGCCGCATTTTATAGTTTCAGCTTATTTCCTTATTGAATAGAAAACAAGTTTTACTGTATCTATGTTATTCTATGTTAAGCATATTTTAATAATTTGTATTCATTTCGTTCTGCTCATAAAATCTGGATCAAGGAGATAGGAGGACATGTGAAAATGCAGGTCTTGGGGTATATACTTCTTCCTCCTAAAAACTTCCACTTGTAGAGGCCTCTTCAACAAGGGGCCTTGTCAACACTTTGCAATAGTTTTTGGGGTGACATGGTGGAATCTTTAAAAAAAAAACAAAAAAAAAAAACATATTTATCATTAGTTAACTAGAAACACCAATTTTTAGATAGAAGTACCAAATATTAACTATTTTAACCAGGAAAAAATGGAGAAAGAGATGGGATGGCTCATTTTAGCATTTGGGTGGTTTTAAGGCCTCTTTGGAAAAATCGACAAATTAGTTATGGGTTATATGGGGTTGTTACCCTCGTGTCCTCTGATTGATGTGATAACAAAGGACGACCTAGTTGAGTTGTAATTTTTGCGTTGGTAAACACCCGTATCGACGTCGAAAATATCATCCTCGTTGACATAGAAGGGTGTATCGATGTATGAAGATAAATGATCCACCGACATTGCAAGGACACTTAGCCGATTTTTGTTCAATGTCAATGAGTATATGCAAATTGTGTTATATGAATCTTAAAGGGAATATCGATGTCAACACAATGAAGATTCACAATTTATTGTCATCGAAACGTGAAGGAGAGTATCGACACTCATGAAAAGGTCACCGTCGATGAAGACAAGCATGAGTCGACGTTCATGCTTTAAACTTTGTCGATGAAGATGAGGGCATATCGATGTCAATACTTTGAGCCTCGTCGATAAGGATACACACGATTTTTCAAAGCTAAGTTTGACTAAGTGTTCCTTCCTTGACAGGATAGGTTTGGTAATGAAGAGGAGGAGTGTCCTTCCTCGCTCGGCATGCTAGCATGTAATCGTTGGTTTGGGTCACTTAATATGAACAAATCAAAATAAAATAATTACTAAGGCATATTAGTTAGGGCACGCTTGATTGGTGCAAAGGGTTTTGAGGAAGGTTAAGCCACAGAGAATTCAAGGTGAGTTCCAGCCTGTCAGGAGAAAAATTAGGGTATGACTACAAGGGAGAGATTGGGGCTTCCGAGGGATCAGTAGGCTAGGGTATGGAGGCCTCTTATGACAAGGTCGAAGGGTTGGAAGGCGAGGGAAAATATTAAGGAATAACAGGTTTAGGGCCTACTCGCCCTCCCCGATGCCCATATACATACAAAGAAAATGAAACCGAAAGCAATGAATGGACACATGGACGACAAGGTCACCTACCTCTAAATTTGAAGTTGACACGTGGATGAGAAGGCAAGTTCTCTTGCTGAATTCCTATGCACTCGGGTGAGATTGTTCCCTGGGCACTCAACGAACAATAGTGAAGTGGGGGTGAGAAACTTAAGATTTCATAACCTTTGCATGCCCACTTTTTCGGTAAAACCTAACATAGAAATTGTGTGAAGGTTTCATGTATCAATGAAGATGTCATAACCACTATCGATACACTTCTGAGTGTTTCGATATTTGTAACATTTTGTGTATTGGTGTGTGGAGGTTAAAGATTGTTGGTGTATCAGCGCTCGATCATTGATAGAGCGTCATTACATAAGAAATTCATGCAAAACTTTATCCATAATTTATATCGACAATGACGAGGGTTCAGTTTCAAGTGTATTGATGACCAAATACCAATCGACGTCGAAACAAAAGGATTTGAGTGAAAAGATTCTAAGTGCTCTCACATTCACATATATCGGTGGAAAAAAGTTATGGTGCCCAATGTATCGGTAATCAAAAAATAATCTACAGTGATACACAAGGTAGCTCAAACCAAAATTTTCTAAGTACTGGATGTTTCTATGTGTCAATAAAACAAACTTTCAATGGTATTACTACTAACCATCCATGAGGACGTGTGATAAAGACTTTATTTGCAGTTATCACTTTGGAGTGCATCTAACTTTTACATGATGCTCATGCCAACATGGAGGCCCATGTTAGAGTGATGCCTCCTACTAACATATTCTTCAATTACTACAAGAATAATATTTCACTTGCCCAACCTTCTCTATATCCCCTTTTCTAACACAATTTGTAGGTGCATGTGTATACATTAAAGTTAGATGCATCAATTGTAATGTCTTGGAATTTCTTATGCAAATTTAAAAACTCTTTTCCTCTCCCTTCTCGTACTAACAAAAAATCAAATTATACCAATCATTGTTCTTTCCCTTTTAGTAATGAGAATATATTTCTATGGATTTCTATAATGATTTTTTCATCACAAAATTGCACAGGATTATATCTTTTATGGTCTATCAAATATCACAAGTGGCATTTTCATTCTCTAAAACAAAACAATTAATGATGCCATGACAACTTTACTCTTACTAAATTTGTGGACATACTTTTTTCTCTTACCTGACCTTATTTCAAATCCACTTTTGGATTCTTAACCATGTGTCCCTATAAAGGATGCTTGGTTTGTAAAATTTAATAAATTCATAAATAAAAATCTATTTGATTTTAAAACTTTAATAAGTCCCATCATATGAGACTATGAGTACCTTCATGGAAGACACAAAGTGGGACTTGCTCCTACTCAATATGAGCCTTCACATCTCTAGTTCATATGTCATATTTGAATGCATGCTAATTCTAAGGTTCCACTTAAAAAAAAAGAATAACAAAGATCACTTGTATAAACCAACAAGGTCATGAATATGGGTAAGTCATGAGGTCAACCTTGTTTAATTTGAAAGGAATGACTTGAACATTTTAAATACCAATATCAACTTAGGATGAATTCAACTTGATTTGAGACACTTTGGACTTCCTATCAAAATGTTGAAACATTAAAACTCTACATGATCGAAGAAAACACAAATAACCTAAAACCCAAAACAACTTATTACACAAAGCATGGGTAAATGAACTACATCAAAGTAAAATGTCAAAGTAAATGAAATAACATCATACATGAAAATGGAATAAGTTTCATTTTGTTTTCCTAAGGATTATTCTTAGAATTTAAATTATTTTTTGGTCAAGTTTTCTTTTATTTAATAAAGATGGTAAATGTTTACAAGAAACTCAAGTTTTAAACGACTGTCTTTTTGTCCACTATAATTGTCTACATAATGGTCATAAAAGTTAAAAATAGAAAATGAAAATTACATGAGAGTAATCCTATTTAGCATGGAATTTCATGAAAAATAAAATTATTAAAGAGAGAGTTAGTTATCGGTCATAAAAGTTAAAAAGAGAAAATGAAAATTACATGAGAGTAATCCTATTTAGCATGGAATTTCATGAAAAATAAAATGATTAAAGAGAGAGTTAGTTATCTACAAGATGGTCATGAAAGTTAGAATAAAAGTTAAAAAGAGAAAATGAAAATTGCATGAGAGTAATCCTATTTAACATGGAATTTCATGAAAAATAAAATGATTAAAGAGAGAGTTAGTTATCTACAAGATGGTCATGAAAGTTAGAAAGAGAAAACAAAAATTTCCTTGAGAGGCATCCTACCTAGTGTGAAATTGCATTGAAAATAAAATGGTTGAAGGGAGGGTTTCAATATTTAAGTGAAAACTCTAGTAAGTCATGGAAACAAATGAAGTATGCTTTCCTTCTATTTTAATATTGCATGTGTGAAAGTTAAAGTTGAATGCGTTAGTTTTAGTACCTTGGAATTTCGTATGCAACTATAAAAACTCTTCTCTTCTCCCTTCTCATACTTATAAAAAAGTAGATTATCTCTGCATCACATCAACAAAAATAAAAATATGCAACTTATTTTTTTTGTACAACACATAACCAAATTTAAATTAAATCCCATGCTAGAGTGTTATGTATAATTTTGATATTGCATTATTAGGCCCTTTGGGAGTAAATGAATTGATTTTATGTGTTTATTTTTGCACTAGAAATAGTATTGACAAAGTCAATCATCACAAATAACTATTTGTTTATGTATTCTCCCATATGCTAAGTTTCAATTTTGGAATATATCAAATTGGACGAAGAAGATGGTTTTACATCTTATTTGGCCTCATTTTGAAGTATTGTCATTTTGAGGAATTTTTTCCCAAAAGGAATCATCCTATACAATAAGTTCAGTTTAGCATTGTTAGAGTATTGACACATTTTTGGATTTCTTACGAGACATGTTTTCCATAAGCTAGGTTAACACTATAAATTAATTTGTTATGACTTTCTAAGAATTTTAATGTGTATGAATCTTTAGCATCATTAGTTTTTCTTTTTAACAATGGAATGAACATCTTAGGGAAACCCACCAAACACTTCCCCCCATTCAGATGAACATACCTAGGGTAAATCTTTCAGTTGCACTTTTGGCAGCCTAACTCAGTGGGGACATCAAGTAAGGCCAAATAATATCCACAGAGGTAGTTATCCTAGGGACATGACCCCATGACTCCCAAATTTCAATTCACAACATTCAACCACTCGAGCAAACCCACCTGATCATTTTTTTTTAATTTCTGATGGAATGTACATCCCATGGAAACCCTCGTGACACTTCCTCTCATTCCAAGGATGTTACTCGACATAAAATATGTAGTCACATTTTTGGAAACCTAACTCGAAGGGGGCATTGAGTGAGGCCCAATAATATCTATAGAGGAAACCAACTTAGGGTCTTGACCCCACGACCTCCTTCTTGTAATTCAAAACACTCAACCACTCGAGCTAATCCACCAAGCTTATTATTAGAATTAAATATGAAGCTCCCTATAACATTAAAATATGACCTTGAAAGGTGGATACAATTCCTTGGTTGAATCGAAGAAAGCCAGGGAAAATAATACTACTACCACTAACAAGGAGGTAAACAAGTGAAGTATATTTTGAATGGTTAATTATAAAGGAATTTATGGTTTATGGATTATAAAATAATTATAAATGTTAATGCAGATGCATGGAGATGTTGTTATGGATGATGTGGCAATTATCGAGGTTGTTGGTAGTGATTAGCCAGAGGTTGATCCTACCCCCGTTGTCTTTAGTGCACTAGGTACTAATCACAATAATTATATGTATAATGCATTGTACTAAATTGGATGTTCCATCAATAATAAATTATATTTTTTATGTTCATATAATATGAACACGTGACTTATAAATTGTTTTCTTTTATTCTAGATGTAGGTCCTACTCAACCGTGTGCACTTTTGAAATTCTTACTCCAACACCTAGGTACTTTGTTATCTAGTGATTTCCTTACTACAATCAGATTAGCAACTCACAAAACAATAATACACTACTGAAATATTCAACTCAATATCATGCAACGAAAGCATAAACTAAGAAACCAAATCAAGCACACATGAACACTACAATTTTTGGGTAAATACCCTTGGAAAAATCCCAGAGGGAAAAACAATGTTAAGAATGATTTTATTATACTAAAATCAAGGCTCTCGTAACAAGGATAATGGCCCACTGAGAGAAATATAACTATAGAATAACTTGACAAGGCTGACCTATTGTACAATCAATTCTAGAACACTTTTATAGGCATTTGCGACTGTCTTTTCAATGACCCACAGATATCTGCAACTTTACTCAATGAGACCCGCGGATGTTTGCAATTGTCTCCTCTATGGCCCACAGATGTGTATGAAAAAATTGTACATAAAGCTCCATAGGCTCCATCACTCTCTTGTGGCTTCCTTCTTTTGAAACCCACTCGTGTATGCCTTTTTTCTCTCTTCTCCTTGACCTGTATGATCTCTAGATGAAGGTCCTTCTTCACCTATCTTAGATATTGAACCACAGTCCTTCATGATCTAATGCTCTGTGTCGACTCCCTCAACACCTGTCAAGTCAAGTCAAGTGTCTTTCTCCTTCACACTAGCCTTGCTTTTATAATCGTGAGTTACAATCTATTTCTAATCTAAAAAGTGATGTATGGCTGAGATTACTTCTCACACTCACTTTGATATTTAGATTACATGTTGCATGTTAAGTACTTTTATCATGTCTCATAAATAACTCAATTAACTAATTACATAATTAATTAATAAAAGAAATTTACTTTAATAATTCCTTAACTAAAGTAAATTAAAGAGTAGAAGGCTTTGGACGATTTCCATATGTCTGGACACATAGACCTGTGCAGAAATATATGTCTGATGCTACCACTAAGATCAACACTCCCTCTCAACGAGGAAGGTATTATGCGCCACTCCAAGTCTGTCTCTAAAGCATACAAGCTTCCCTTTCTTCAAGGGCTTGGGAAGAATATCTGCAACCTGCTCATTTGTGGAAATATACTGAAGCTTCATTGTTCCTTTCTAGACCCTATCCTGAATGAAGTGATATATGATCTCAATATGCTTGGACCTATAATGGAATACTAGATTCTCATATAGTTTGATACAACTCTGATTATCGTAGTGTATCACCATAGGGACCAACTCTTGACCAAATAAACCTGTAAGCAATTTGCAAAGACAAATGGCTTCACAACTAGCCTTACTCGTTGTCATATACTCTTCCTCTATTGAATTGAGTGCCACAAAAGTATGCTTCCTGCTGAACCAAGTGATCATTGATGATCCCAAGTTGAAGCAACACCCTAAGGTTCTCTTTTTTTCTACTTCATTTCCTTCCCAATCCAAGTCTGTATATCCTTGCAACTGTACTCCATCTCCTCCAAGATATCTCAATCCATACTCCACTATACCTCTCAAGTACCTAAGCACATGATTTGTTTCAATCCAATGAACCTGTGTTGGCTCTACCATGAACTGACTTGAGGTGTTCACAACAACAAAAAATATATGGTTTGTTGTTTACCAAATACATCAAGGACTCTACCAGCTACATGTATATCCTGGGATCCACCAACTCTAAATATGAAGTGTCAATCTTCTTCAAATTGGTAATCATAGGTGTAGCCATCAGTTTACAGCCCTCCATTTTGAATCTTCTCAAGATATCTATGTTGAAATTACTAAGACAACTGAGAGG
>SNQJ01S0000946.1:290116-307258 GCA_010110895.2 Picea sitchensis
AACAGAGGGGGCTTAGAGGCTGAAGTCCCTTCATGACTTGTCATGTTTAAGCTTACAGATCTACCTTTGAATAAAAGGAACCCGCTCTGATACCAATTGTTGAAATTACTAAGACAACTGAGAGGGGGGGGTGAATCAGTTGTAATTGAGCTTAAACAATCTTAAGTCTATTAAAACATTATTAATCTTTCTTCAAGTGATCATCAACAATATACATCATATGGACAGTAAAAGTAAAGAGCAACAGTCAAACATAAGGTATACACATAGACAGATTTTCACGAGGAAACCCATAAAGGGAGAAAACCTCTTCTTCTTCAAAATGATAGGCAGTCTTTTAAGTTCTGTACATCATCTATAATTGAGCACCAACTCAATGTGAGGCTGCTACCTTTGTTTTACAAGCTGCAACTTGTTTGAGAGAACCAACTCTCTGGTTTCTCTAGCACCCACTAGAAGGAAGCACCAACTCCCTTAATGTTCCAGCACCAACTGGATGGAAGCACCAACTTCTAGTTACAGAGGCTCCAACCTGTATAACATAGAACACTTGTTCTCCCTTGCACCACCCTGCCACCCTGGTTTCTCTGGCTACAACTAGATGGAAGCTACAACTTCCTGTGTTCAAGCTCTCACTTGAACCTCTGAGGACAACAGTCCTCCCGAGCACCTCCCAACCTCCCTAGAATATGAATGAATAAATGAACAGTCAACTACGCATGTAAATCAATTCTTACCAATCTTTTTTTGTTCTGTAAATCTGGTCTTCTTCTAACTGTTCTGCAATTCTTCTCTTCCTCTGTCTGTTCGGAAGGTCTTCTCTGCATCAACTTGTTCTGTCATTCTTCTCTGCTTCAACTTGTTTTGTTATTCTTCTCTGAGTTTCAT
Source organism: Picea sitchensis (assembly GCA_010110895.2). NCBI lineage: Eukaryota > Viridiplantae > Streptophyta > Pinopsida > Pinales > Pinaceae > Picea > Picea sitchensis. The sequence continues at coordinate 291,005 of SNQJ01S0000946.1, forward strand.
CTCACACTGTGCATATTCTCAATCTCACACTGCACATTCTATGATTTACCCTTTCTTACAGTTTCATTCATTTTTCATATAGAACAACCAACCACACACAGTCTGTCTCATTTTCTTTTATACACCTCATCCACGGGGATTCCACTTCGCATTTCCTTAGGAAAAAGAAAGACAATTGTCCAAGCAACTGAAACGCCAACTGATTGGCAATCATGAGTCTGTTTTTCTAACAGATTCGTAACTGAGGAGTTAACTGAGAGAGAGAACAGTAACCCTCCGATCTTTGTTCAAATTCACCTGTACCGTTGGATTGGCTTCATGAGATCTTGCATTCATTTCGGCATTTCTGTGGCCAAGCTTAGCACCTCTAGCTTCTACCTCCATCTTCCATTGATGTGATCAGTGGCTATGACCACGCGTTTATACATAAAGCACTTTTGCGATTTCTCATTTCGTGAATTTCAACATTATGCTCCGTTGACCCCAAGTCAGCGAAATTTCGATTGCTTGCCATATGTCCTATGATTCGATGGTCCAGATCTGATCTTGATTCAACGGCTGCGATTGAATCGCGATTTTTCATATCGCGATTTCAACATTCTTGTTGCATTGTTTTCTTTACCTCTCCATGTCGCGATTCGCGAAACTCCGATATGGAATTAGATCAACGGTTCAGATCTGATCTTGATTTAACGACTGCGATTGAATCGCGATTTCGCATATCGCGATTTCGACATCCTTGATGTTCAGTGTTTTTGTCACTTCAAAGTCCCGATCCATAAAACTCTGAAATGGGGTCGAGTCAACGATCTAGATCACATCTTGATCTGACGACTGCGATTAAGTCACGATTTCACATATCGTGATTTCGGGATTCCTGTGGTTATTATTCTTTGACATCTTCAACTCTCGATCCGCGAAACTCCAAAATGGATTGGGATCAACGGTCCAGGTCAAACCTTGATCTGACGGCTCAGATTATGTCGCGATTCCACATATCGCGATTTCGAGATTCTTGTGATTGATATTACTTGACATCTCCAACTCTCGATCCGCGAAACTCTGACATGGACTGGAATCAACGGTCCAGATCAAACCTTGATCTGATGGCTCAGATTACATCGCGATTCCGCATATCGCGATTTTGGGATTCTTGTGATTGATATTACTTGACATCTCCAACTCTCGATCCCCGAAACTCTAACATGGACTGGAATCAACGGTCCAGATTCAACCTTGATCTGACGGCTCAGATTAAATCGCGATTTCGAGATTCCTGTGGTTGATATTACTTGACATCTCCAACTCTCGATCCCCGAAACTCCGACATGGAATGGAATCAACGGTCCAGATTCAACCTTGATCTGACGCCTCGGATTAAATCACGATTTCAAGAGGTTAGGGAACCCTGTTCCTTTGACTCTCCAGTCAGCGAAATGACGATCTATCCCCACGTGTCCTACCCGTGAATGGACGGTCCTCCTTCTTTCGGAATTTTTTACGCCTGCTTCTCCTTGTTGTACTTTAAAGAGCGTGCAGGTTCTCCTTGATCCAACGATGGTCGGGTCCTGTGCTTGGATCTAACGTCTGAGATCTGTCCTCCTCTTCAGCGCTCTTCTTGTCTACATTCAGATCTGACGGCCCTCATTCTTTTGGGAATTTTAAATGAGATCCAACGATAAAAAATGCTTCTCAAACTTTACGGGCCTTCGATCATTCGATCAATGTTGCGTTGCCTTCGATCATTCGATCTTCCTGAACTTATCTTCTGTTTGCCTATCGGTTACAAACTTCCTGTACTCATGCCATCTTCATTGTTGTACTTTCCATCAATGACAAGCATTTGCTATCTGTTAAATATTTTCCATTCGTTGTCTGTTAAATATTCGCCAACAATCTATTGCATACTTCCCTTGTCCAAGGAATATCTCTCTCGATACTTGTTGTACCTCTAACACTAAGAAATAATGCATCAAACCAATGTCCTTCATCTCGAGCTCACTATCCAAATCTGCTTTGCACCCTGCAATAAACCCCTCTACTCCCATGAGAAATAAATCATCAACGTACAAAACCAAGGTGAGAGGATACTCTCCAACAAGTATGAAGTACAAGTTAGGATCTGCCTCACTCTTGGTAAATCCCATACTCTACAAGTATCCATCGATCCTGTAATACCACACCCTGGGTGATTGTTTGAGTTTGTACAAGGATTTCTTAAGCCTACATACATGAGACTCCCTCCCATGTACCTCAAAGCCCCGAGGTTTCTCTATGTATACTTCCTCCTCAATGATCTCGTTGAGGAGCATTTTTTTCACATCCATATGATGTATCCTCCACTTCATAACTGAAGCAATATAAATAAAAAATTTAATAGACGCATACCTGATGATTGGACCAAATGTCTCCTCATAGTCCACTCCCTCTTTTTGGGCTGGAAGGGGATAAATCCTCCTATCCACATGAAGTCTGAACTATTGACTGTTGCTCATCCTTCGAAGCATGTTTCTCCTTGTCCTTTGTCATTGTTGATGACTCTTGAGTACTCCTAGATGTTAAGTTCTCATCGAAATTCACATCTCTGCTCAAAATTGTCTTCCTTTGTGTTGGAATGAAGATCCTGTAAGCCTTTGAGGTCTCACTGTACCCCACAAATATACCCTTATGTCCTGAAAGCTCCAAGTTCTTCCTCTTCTCCACTGGCACGTGGATGTAAAATGGACAACCAAAGATCCTCAAATGTACTATCTCTGGATTCACTCCTTAGAATTCCTCATTCAGATTATTTTCCCCCAATATCTTGTGAGGAATCATGTTTTGCACATACACAGTTGTATTACATGCATCATCCCACAAAAACATGGGAAACTCCTGATCATGTATCATAGCCTTGTCATAACCGATGATGGACCGATTCTTTCTCTCTGCAACCCGATTCTACTGAGGGTTGTATGAGACTTTCATCTCCCTCTTGATCCATTCCTCCTTGTAGAAATCCTTGAATTCATTGGAGGTGTCCTCTCCCCCATTATCCGACCTCAAGACCTTAATATTCATCACTTTCTATTTCTCTACCTAAACTCTGAACTCTCTGAACCGATTGAAGACCTCATCCTTGGTCTTCATAAAGAAGATTCAGGTTTTCCTGGAAAAATCATCAATAAATGTAACATAGTATGATGATCCCTATACTGATGCTACCTAAATCTACCCACTCACATTTGAATGGATAAGATCCAATATCCCCTTGGACCTACTCTTGTTGCTTGGAAAATCAACCTTAACATTCTTTCCAAGTGCACACCCTCTACACACTCCCTGTTGCTCAATAATGAACTCTGGAAGACCTGCAACAATCTCCATCAGAATCAACAATGCCTTGTAGTGTAGGTGTCCCAACCTCCTGTGCCACTGTCATATGATGAGATGCACCACTATACAAGAACCAAATACTCCTCGATGTAGTTCTAGTAGAAAGATAAGAAATCATTGAGTAATCCTTCTCAAATTGTTCTGCAAACTCGTCAAGTTGTGTCTCTGCTGATGTTTTTGTCTGCGTGTTTTCATTAGCCTTGTTCTTCTTCTTTGGACATTGAGATGCATAATTCCCATTCTTATGACATGAGAAACACTTGATTTTACTCAAGTTGTTCTTCTTCCCTAGTTGTGATGATCCTCCATCATTGTTACGCTTCTTACTAGAACTCTTTCCTTTGACCTTCCTTGTCTTGATGACACTGGCCAAGTTCTCTTCACTACGTCCCTGCTTTATTCCTTTAGACTCTTCTCGAGTCTCTTCCTGGATGCAATCATCCCAAAGTCTCTTCCAATATGGGATATTCTCTCGAGCACAAACTCCTTTGACAAATGGTTCCCATGACTTGGGAAGTCCATTTAATGCCACATTCACGATCTCTGCATCCTCTATTTTCTCCTCTATGGTTGAAAGTTCATCATGCACCTGTGTGATCCTCATGAGTTAGCTGGTAACAATATTTGATCTAGGCATATGAATCGATCTAAGTTTATTCCTTAATATCATCTTCATATTCATGTTCTTGCTTTGGGATAAACTTACCAAGGCATCAAACATCTCTTTGGTCATCGTATTCTTGTTTAGGTGAGGGATTGGATGATCCTTCACAAAATCTAAGAAGACTCTTTCTGCTTTGATATCCTTCTTGTTGTGAGCATCTAAATTTGTCATATTTGTTGGTGGGGTAATTTATTTATCCACTAACTCCCAAAGGTCATACTCCTTCAACACCAAAGTAACTCTTGCTTTCCAAGATAGGAAGTTTGATGCTCCATCCAATATGTCTTCAACTTTCAACGGTGTTGCTTCCATCCCTAAGATCTAATAAACTTCATTGGAAATAACTTGTTGCTGGAAAAATGCTCATGTATTGATATAGCTTCCCTTCATAGCATGAGCTCTGATACCATGTTAAAATTCTTACTCCAACACCTAGGTACTTTGTTATCTAGTGATTTTCTTACTGCAATCAGATTAGTGACTCACAAAAAAATAATACACTCTTGAAATATTCAACTCAATATCATGTAGCAGAAGAATAAACTAAGAAACCAAATCAAGCACACATGAACACCAAAATTTTTGGGTAAATACCCCTGGAAAAACCACCAAGGGAAAACCAATGTTGAGAATGATTTTATTATGCTAAAATCAAGGCTCCCGTAATAGGGATACTATCCCACTGAGATAAATACAACTGTAGAATAATATGACAAGGGCTGACCTGTTGTATAATCAATTATGACACACTTTTCTAGGCATCCACGACTGTCTTTGTGATGTAGGAGCACCGTCAGTAAAGCACAAGCATGGAAGACAGTTGGGTGCACTAGTGCATATTTTGAAATATTTTGAATTTCAAATATCAGTGTATTAATGTAATATCTGACAAAATGTTTTGAGTTATGAACATCTTTAATGATTGGAGGCTGAGCCATCGCATAAGATTGATGGAAATGTATTTTTATTTAATATGGAGGATTGCAATACAGATCTGGAGCTTGCGCTCTTATGTGTCTGACTCAATATTTATTGTAATAGATATGAAGTAGTTGGTAGCATTTAATTTTGATAGGATAACGTAGGGTAATTGGAGGGAAAGGCTCAAAGAGAGTCCCTTTGTATAAAGCTTTGTAATATTGCTCAAGAGTGGTTGTTGATAGTTGCCCTTGTTGTTGAAGGAGGCTGAATCTAATGTATAGATTGCCATTGTAAACTGGGAGATACAGGGATATATTGTATGAATGTATGTAAGTTCCAGTTGGATGAATGTAACAGAGGAACATATTGTCCCAAATGTGTGTTGTTATGTGTCTATTTGAATGAGTGAATGGTAGAATTTCTGTTATTTTCTCAATACTCTATGATTTCGTGTTCTTGAATCCATGACCGCATTTGCTTTTTTAAATGTATGAGTCACTGTGAGGGATAGATAAGTTTCCATTATTTCTTTTCATTGAGCGAGTTCAAGGTGTGCATAGTGTCCGCAAGGGGTGCGTGACCGAGTCTGTTCTAACTCGAAAGCTCAAAAGAGATAGTGAAACTTGTATGTGTGCAAGGAGTGCATGACAGATTTTTCAGACTCGAAATCTCAGGAGGAGTAGTGTGATTTCAATCACAAGAGGTAGAAGCGGTCGAAGGACAATCACCAAGAGTGTGAAGTCATCTACAGGGAGAAGTTTGGTTGTGGATGAAAATCTGTTGCAAGGTGTGCATAGACCGAGATTTCGACTAAGTGTCGAGGGAAGTGTTCAGAGGAACCCGAGGAAGTTAAATCTCAAGAGGGAGAACGGTGGAAATATTCAAGGGAAGAAGTTCCTGAGGCCTTCACTGAAAGTTAGTGAATGAGATTTGTTCTCGGAGGGAGGCGAACAATTCCAGACCATTAGATCTGGTAAAGCTACGAAGAGGATATTCATGGAGTGTTTCGATACTTCGGAGTTCGACGAGTTTAAGGACTTGACGAAAGAAGAGTCGCGAAGTCTGGAACCGTGATTCAATCTTTACCGTTGATCGCAGAAGGGTACGTGGCAACAGATTATAGAGTTCAGGAATCATAAGATCGAAGGTTTGTGGGCAGAAGGCCTAGAATTTTGTGAGGTCGTGAAGCCTGAACCATAGTGGGTCCGACGAATCTAAGGAGACGCGTGGAGAGATTTTGGAATCTTGGAGACAAGCGCTTCAGGAAAACCTGAGGGAAGGATTTGGGATATCCCTGAAGTCTGAACCGCGAAGAGGTAAACCCATGGTCATAGTCATGGTCACTTGCGGAAGAAACCTGTGTGTGTGTGGGTAGAGTAATTTCGGGTGCTCGTAGAGACCCAAGGAGTCGATCTAACTCAACATTTAAAACGATCCAAGACCAGGAGGTTGAGAAACCCTTTGGAGGGAAGGGGATCTGCGTCACTTTGCAATGACCCACGAATATCCGTGACTTTCCTCACTAAGAACTGCAGATGTCTGTGATTGTTTCCTCTATGGCCCGTAGATGTGTATGGAAAACTTGTACAAAAATCTCCATACGCTCCAACACTCTCCTATGGCTTCCTTCTGTTGAAAACCACCTACGTATGCCTCTGTTCTCTCTTCTCTAAATGATCTCTAGATGAAGTTCCTTCTTCACCTATCCAAGATTTTGAGCCATAGTTCTTCGTGATCCAATACTCTGTTTTGACTCCCTCAACACATGTCAATTCAAGTCAAGTGTCTTTCTCCTTCACCCTAGCCTTGCTTTTATAATCGTGAGTTACAATCTATTTATAATCTAAACAATGATCTATTGTTGAGATTACTTTTCACACTCACTTTGAGATTTAGATTACATGTTTCATGCTAAGTACTTTTAGCATGTCTCATAAATAACTCAATTAACTAATTACATAATTAATTAATAAAATAAATTTACTTTAATAATTCCTTTAACTAAAGTAAATTCAAGAGTAGAAGGCTTTGGACAATTTCCATATGTCTAGACACATAGACCTGTGCAGAAATACCTTTTCGATGCTACCACTAACATCAACATGCACATAGGCATGCTATGCTTTCTCTCCACAACAACGCCCATTGAGAGAAGAAGAGCATCAAGAAGAAGACGACAACGTCAAAATACATATAATAAATACATTTGACAATCGTTTATGTTACCTTTTATTGGTATATACAATGTTCTTCCTTTAATTTGACTTCTTTTCCACTATGTTGTGTACATGAATTATTTTATAATTAAATCGGGCATGTNACCATATGAGCTTCCACCTTCTCATGATTGGCCTTGTCAATAGAGAATAAATTATTCTCAAAGCCAAGAGAAGCTCAAGGTATTAATGTAACTACCACATCATGAGTTCTTTGTGGATTTTGTTGTAGGTGAATTTTGATGCAATGGATTATGAGATGAGTCAAAACGAGTACAAAGTTGCACTGCATAATGAGTTCAACAAGATCGACATGAAGATTAGCTCCACATTGGTTGTCAACATTAAAATTGTGAGTGATAATGTGCACTACCTGTTACCCTTTAAGAATATTTTACCCACTTTGTGTTGGTCTATCATATGTTGATACTTGTGATATGGTTATTAGATTGACTTGGTTGGATGGATCACCACTACAACGAATCCAATTTTCTTTATGTGGATATAATAATTCTCCTAGAGAAACCTCATGCAATTATAGGGTAAATTTAAAGCTAGGCCTTCCTCCATTTTCATTAGTTTGACCTCCTTCATTCCTAGTTTATAACTTAGAAAAATTGAATTAGCTACAAGTCAAGATAAAAATATTCAACTTCAAACATTTTTCTTTGCAAATTATTATATGTCTTTGTTTCCTTGGAGCTATTGAACCTTTCCTTTTTAAATCAACTTGTATCAATGCTTGTGGGAAGCTTTGAATTTGTAATACAATCTAATTGGTCACATATCCTACAGGATTTGCCCATGTTGTGAATACCAAATATTTTTTATATTCAAACCCTTTTGGATCAAGTACAATAAAATGTGATATGTTGGTCAATCAATCGTTTACATCGATTTTTTTTGTGTCAAATTGTTATGCCCATCTATCCTTACATAGTTTCCAAAATTCTCAAGTTGAAGGTAATTTTCAAACCTACATTTTTTTCAATGAACAAAGCATGCTTTTGAGGTCATTTTTTTTTATCAAAATGTAGTTAGAATATATGGATACCATTAAGGTGATGATGGTGTGGTATGTGAGGCTTTGGTTCATCTCTTTAAAATTTAGGTGAGTAGGACTATTTTGATTTTTAATTATCAAATTGGTTTTCACTATAGATCAACACAAAGACCAATTTAAATAATACAAATATATATTTTCTTTTTTTACCTATGATTATCATTTCTCTTTATTAGAATCCAAATAATAAACCTCTTGTTTCTACATAATGTGTTTAACCCTTGTTTTCTAATTCTCATAACATGGCGACAAAAGTGGATTGGAGTCCCTTTTCTAAGAATATTATAACTCGTACTATTCTACGATTTACTCTTTACATTTAGAATATAAGTTACCAAAAACATCCCTTTTAAATCTCATGGATCCTCTTGTTCTTATCCTTATAAACTACTGTATATAGAATTATGCCAATGCTAACGGGGAGTTCATTATTTAGGCACACAGTGTCATTTAAGAACTTTATATGACCAATAGTAGTATGATTTGTCCCATGCTTTATGAGGCACCTCAATAATTTAATTTGTTGTACAGATCCCTTAAAACCTCATCTAAAGCACATGAAGCTATATTGTAGATCAAATTTTGATCTAATCCAACGACACCATCATGTCGATCTTACATAACTATGTCATGGTCATAAATGCTCGATATAACATCATGCTACTTAGGATTATGAAGACACTAGGCCTTGCCATAATCAATCCATATTTTGTATTACTAGTGATAGACTCACAATCTATAAAAACTATTGGGGCCATCAAGGACCTCCTTATTACCTTTCATTAGCTACCCAAATTACCATGTTGTTACAATTAGTCATGGAAAACATGCCAAAGTATTTAACTATGTTGCTTGGAAGGGAGTGCAAATTGTAAAAAATGGATGTTATAGTATGGATAGTACTCATTTCTTCTTCCCATATAAGAATACTTCTAACCCTTGGGGTATGAAACGTGTTTTACCCATTGCATATCACATTACCAAATTTTAGCTTTAAGTATTCCGAATACACTAGCTTTAAATATTTGTTTTATCCCACAAACGTTTTACATCGAATACTTGATGTTTAATTGAACACTATTTCATTTATGTGTGTCATATTCAAGGTTAAATCGATGAGTGGAAATGTCAGTTTTGCATTGAAAGTACAACATAAGCATCAATTATATATTGAATGAACATGGATTTAAATTTTTTGTATGGAATTCCTCACTTCATCAATGTTGTTAGTGTCAATTTGGTGTCGATTTCATGTCGGTTATATGACGTTTAATGGACATGTAATGAAAAATTGTCCATGTCAATATAGTGTGTTTTTCGATGTTTAAAGGTTGAATTTCTGACATCACTACCTTGACGCATAAGCAATGTTAAAGAGATTCATATTCAATGCTTAATCAACATTTTTAATGTCGATCTCACATTGGATTTTGACCCCCAATGTAGTAGTGAGAACCAAATCCTCATTATGCAGGGTTCCCTTCTTCCCTAGAGTTTAAGCAAGAGAGACCCTCACCATAGTGAGGAAGATTATCTAGAGTTTACCTACCTATTGGTACAATTGTTACCCCTTTTTTTTTCTATTTTTCATTTTCAATGGATGTCTTAGGCACACTTGCAATATTCAATTAACCTTATTTGTTTTTTTTTTGTGGACATAAATATAATCGTACACCGATAGCGAGTTAATACCTCGTTATATACAATGCACCATTTGGGAATCACACAATGGAAGGGTCCTCATGAAAGGGGATAAGTCTTCTTCCCAGTGGAGAGGGGAGGGAGGTTGAGCCTTTCACCTTGAGCCTTAAGCCAAGAAGAGCCTTTACCCTTGAGACTCTCTTTAGCAAAATCCAACAAGTCCAACAACTCCTAATCTATGGAAAGTCTCGTTCATGTTAGTTCAACGATGTCCGTAAGTGTGTGAAACAGTGAAGTGGGTGAGGTACAAAGAATAATAAAATCTAAAGATGAGGAACAAAGTCAATAATAAAGAATAAATGAAAGATAAGGAAGGCATGGAATGAATCATATCCATTAGAAGGTGTCTGAAGACAAGTTTCTCTGCATATGAAACATAAGATAGGTTGGGTCTGAATCATTATGATTTTCATATGGGATAAATAAATCAATAGTTGTCTTTGGCTAGGCACCATAATCTTCAAGTCAAGGGTCATAGAGATAGAACTTACTCGAGGTAGGATGGGCTAGTATATATATATACATGTTTTTCCACCAATAATCTCTAGCAGTCTCCATGCACTCACACACAATGATCCCACGACAAGTTGGTTGTTCATGTTCACCCCACCCACTTCAATTCATCGTGTAGGAGGCTTCAAAGGGAAATAGCAAAGTGAAAAGTGCCTCCACAATAGGATAGATCTCATAAGGTTTTTGGTTGTAGTTCTTCAATCCAAGAAGTCACAAGAATACAAGACTGGTTGAGGGGTTGGGTTTCTATAGTATGAAACATATGAAACGTGTGTTACCCATTGCATATCACATTACCAAATTTTAGCTTTAAGTATTCTGAATACACTAGCTTTAAATATTTGTTTTATCCCACAAACGTTTTACATCGAATACTTGATGTTTAATTGAACACTATTTCATTTATGTGTGTCATATTCAAGGTTAAATCGATGAGTGCAAATGTCAGTTTTGCATTGAAAGTACAACATGGGCATCAATTATACATTGAATGAACATGGATTTAAATTTTTTGTATAGAATTCCTCACTTCATCAATGTTGTTAATGTCGATTTGGTGTCGATTTCATGTCGGTTATCTAACGTTTAATGGACATGTAATGAAAATTTGTCCATGTCAATATAGTGTGTTTTTCGACGCTTAAAGGTTGAATTTCTGACATCACTACCTCGACGCATAATAAATGTTAAAGAGATTCATATTCAATGCTTAATCAACATTTTTAATGTCGATCTCACATTGGATTTTGACCCCCAATGTAGTAGTGAGAACCAAATCCTTACTATGCAGTGTTCCCTTCTTCCCTAGAGTTTAAGAAAGAGGAGACCCTCACCATAGTGAGGAAGATTATCTAGAGTTTACCTACCTATTGGTACAGTTGTTACCCCTTTGTTTTTCTATTTTTCATTTTCAATGGATGTCTTAGGCACACTTGCAATATCCAATTAACCTTATTTGTTTTTTTTTGTGGGCATAAATATAATCGCACATTGATAGCAAGTTAATATTTAGTTATATACGATACACCATTCGGGAATCACACAATGGAAGGGTCCTCATGAAAGGGGATAAGTCTTCTTCCTAGTGGAGAGGGGAGGGAGGTTGAGCCTTTCACCTTGAGCCTTAAGCCAAGAAGAGCCTTTACCATTGAGACTTTCTTTAGCAAAATCCAACAAGTCCAACAACTCCTAATCTATGGAAAGCCCCGTTCATGTTAGTTCAACGATGTCTGTAAGTGTGGGAAACAGTGGGGTGGGTGAGGTACAAAGAATAATAAAATCTAAAGATGAGGAACGAAGTCAATAAGAAAGAATAAATGAAACATAAGAAAGGCATGGAATGAATCATATCCATTAGAAGGTGTTTGAAGACAAGTTTCTCTGCATATGAAACATAAGATAGGTTGGGTCTGAATCATTATGATTTTCATATGGGGTAAATAAATCAATAGTCGTCTTTGGCTAGGCACCATAATCTTCAAGTCAAGGGTCATAGAGATAGAACTTACTCGAGGTAGGAGGGGCTAGTATCTCTATACACGTTTTTCCACCAATAATCTCCAGCAGTCTCCATGCACTCACGCACAATGATCCCACTACAAGTTGGTTGTTCATGTTCACCCCACCCACTTCAATTCATCGTGTAGGCAGCTTCAAAGGGAAATAGCAAAGTGAAAAGTTCCTCCATAATAGGATAGATCTCATAAGGTTTTTGGTTGTAGTTATTCAATCCAAGCAGTCACAAGAATACAAGACTGGTTGAGGGGTTGGGTTTCTATAGTAAGTCCAACTTACATTCATTCTTCCAACTAAAGGTACAAGGCCATGTTATTCTAAGCTTCCACCCAATCAAAAAACATAAAACAAAGTCACCAGTCTATTCTGTACAACATCTATGTTAAGGTCAACTAGTCTACCCAGGTTGGTAAAGAAAACATATGGGTTGGTCTTGCTTGCTTTGGTTGTTGGGATTGCTCAAAGTTATCACTATCGCTTGTTATAATAGGTATGCCCAGAAATACTACCTCTTTCTGGTAGGCTTGGTAAAGGAAACAAACGACCTGGTCATCTTTCTTTCTTAGCTTTCCTCAACAATTATATGTTTTAATTTAGACAAATGTTGTAAAGTGGATGTGAATGGATGCAAATTGATAATTAAAAATTAAGATGAAGATGTTGGATAGTCGATAAAATGTTAGTATGTACATGAAAGAAAATATCATGGTATGTGATCATCAATGATGTTTAAATTTTCCTTTGGCACTTGCATGAAATATTTTGACAATGATGTTTAAATTTTCCTTTGGCACTTGCATGAAATATTTTGACAAAATATTTAGGGAATGATCTATTCCATTAAAAAAAGAAACAAAATCTTCTCAGAGAGGTATATACTTTAATTTTCCAAATCTACTAATAAGAAATCTTAGTACACCATTTATTCTTTTGAATTTTTATTAGTATGGGTTTGAACATGTTTTAACATATTTTTTTAAGATGTATTACCTTTCAAATGACAACTCAAACTTGAATTCAAAATATCAGCACAAACATTCTCATTCAAACAATGAACTATCAACATTATCCAAGTTTTGGATTGCTCTCAAATTGCATATATAACAAATTCACTCCACTCATGTAGCTTCAACAATAATTGGGCATTAAATTACCTATAAAGACATTCTAAAAAACAAGATGTTCAAAATGGAAGGAGACATCCTAGTTATGCAAAATCATAGTAAATTCTCAAACCTTCAGTATGTGATTGTAGAGCGTGCCTTTGTTAGTGACAAAAGGATGATCAATGCACTAGTTTTTAGAAGAGCGCCACCCTCTCTTCTCTTCTTAACATGATGGGAGACGATACATTCAATTTAAGTCTAAGCATTATGAATGTGCCAGTGCATCCCAAAGGGGAATTTATAGGATTAATTGCAATGCAAAAAAATCTCTCTTTTTGCATATATGTATTATAGAAGAAATTTCACAACCACATGCATGTGTTGTTCAAATAAAATTAAACATATTACTTTAATATTACTGATGTAACTAATAATAAATATGTTAAAGAGTGTTATCTTAGTTAAAATTGTCCATAAAATGATGATAAAACTTACTCTAGTAAACATAGTTTCAATATATGTTATGTTTATATTTTGTTCCTTTATGTTTTATATTTTGCATATTACCTACTTTATTGCAACCAATTATATATATATAGATATATATAATTGCAACAACGGCCTTTGTATTTGCATTCTTTATTTATTGTGTGAATATATGCATTTTGTATTTGCATTCTTTATTTATTGTGTGAATATATGCATTTTATTATCAAACTTTTCACACACCATATGATAAAAATACATCCAGGGAATGCATTCGTGCATGTCTTTGTATACAGGTATTCTCAATACTAACTTTGTATCAATAGAGAGCCACAAAAAAACCTTCATTGTTGCTTTTAAAAACATAGAGAAGAGAACAAAGCTATATAGAGCATGTTAGAATTTCGACGGTTTATATTAGAATTTGACATCCTTTTAACCTTGATGTATCCATACATTCTCGTATTTTTTCATTTTTACTCTAAAAGTTGTCTTTTGTACATATTGACTTTCTTTTTAGAATTATCAAGCTTTGACACAAAACAATTTTAAAACTATATTGATTAAAAAAGGTTTATGGAGAACCATGTTTGATGCTCGCTCGTGTAAAGACACAAGGAGAACATAAAATTTTCACATGAAAAATCAAAAGTCTGCATCTATATGATTAAATCAATACTAACTTGGATTTCTTAGTTTTGAAATCACATCAAACTTGAGATTTGTTCAAGTAGCTTTATGTAATCAAGATTCTATCCTTTTCAAATTAGTGGAGACATAATGATCGATCCCATTAACAAGAACAATATTATGGTTGAGTAAATCCAAGATGTATCATCAGAATATCACATTCTCTTGGTTATTTTCTATAGTCTACTATTCCATGAAGTTATGGGTTAATGTTTTAAAGTTGGACTTTATGTTCTTTCATTCTCTACATGAGACATGAAGTTATGGGTTAATGTTTTAAAGTTGGATTTTATGTTCTTTCATCCTCTACATGAGATAAAAAGAAAGAGACTAAATGATATTTCAAGAAATACGATTTTTTTTACAAATGAGAAAGATGAACAAAAGGAAAAGGAGAAGAAACGCATGACATGTTTCAACTATGAAAAGCTAGGCCATATGGCTCATTGTTGGAAAAGGAAAAATAATAGTTGATTAGCAAAGCAACAAGGATGGAAAACAATCCAATAAGGTTAATCAAGGGTTGTAGTTGCTCAATAAAAAAACACTTGTTTATAACAACAATTTCATCATCTTCAAAATATGCATGGTATATTGATTATATATTATTGCAATGTATTATAATTTAAAAGCATTGTTTTGATTACTTCATAGTAATTGAATCGAGAAGAATTTTGATGGGGATGACTCATCTCTAAACATAATCGTAGTGTGAAAATTTTGAGTAAACCTTGGAAGGAAATGGAAGGCACTTAACAAAGGGAAACTTTGAGGATGTTATGTATGATTCCCACATTTCAACTATTTTATTTAGTCATACGTTGATAGACCAAGGAATTCATATATTTGTTTTATGGGAAGAGTTGCAAAATTGTATATCGATAAATGGATCTGATTCCATGTGCACTTGGAAAGAAGAACCTTCATAGGTTGCTCTATGTGCATGGAAATGAATAGAACCTAAGACCCTTGGACACGAAGAACATGGCTATTGGGTTGAAGTTGGAAGATTGAAGCAAGATTGCAATCTTTTAAGAGCGTGTGAATGGGAAGCAACATATAGACCCTTATACAACTAAATGAAAACATCAATTGGTAGGGCATGCTATTTCATCACATCATTGATGGTAAAACTTATAAAATCTTAGTTTTTTCCCCTTAAAGACAAGGATGAGGCTCTTAGCAAGTTCCAAGCATTCCAGGCTATTTAGTATTGTCGAAAGAGATTGGCATGATCTAATTTAATGGAGATAAAGAGCACGCTTGAAGGGAGTTTGTCCATTGTTTGGTAAAAGAAGATTATGAAGGGGGCAAATTTATAATCAAGGCCATCAACCCAAAATGGATTTGATGAATGAATAATTGCACGATGGAAGAAAAAAGCACGATGCATGCTCCATTCAAATATGATTAGATAATGGTAGAAGCTATCTCTACAAAAAAAAACTAAAAAAAATTGAGTTCTGCAAATCCATGTTGTAGATAATATTGAAGAATCTTAGTGTAGTAATAGAACTTTAGCAAGCTAGGTATATGCACATATCTTGAGGGAACAACTTTACTAACATAAATTTGAAAAGTGTGAAGTATTTCTTTATTGGATATAAACACAGTGGTTCAATCTTGAGACAAGCAAGCCAATATGTGATCTTCAATGAAGAATCTCAAGAATCCTTCTATCGTCTAAAGAAGCAAGATAATAGTAGAATTGAAAACCTAATTTGGCAAAAGAATTTGTATAGTTGTAGAAAACAAGGGGAGAAACAAAGTCACATGAAACTAAATAATGCATCCTTCATCAAGATGTCGAACTCGAGAGGAAATTGATTATTAGAATTGCCATTTTTTTGTTATTAAGCATTTTGAGGATGACATAAATAAAGAATTTACTTCGTTAATGAAAAGCAATATTTGAATGTTGTAATACACCTAAATTACAATTATTATATTAATAACTCTTATGAATAATGATGTCTTTTTCATAGTTGTGTCTCTTATGTTATA
>SNQJ01S0000946.1:307303-332987 GCA_010110895.2 Picea sitchensis
TTTATATCATTTAGATTTATTAATTTTTTTTTTTTTTTTTTTTGGACTACATGGTTTTATCTTTTTTCTTATGAATGTGTATGATATCCCACGACTACATTAAGGTACACCACATGAATTGACCAAATGACCTCACTGATGAAAGACAATTTATTACAAATAGCTATATGGAAGCAAGTGTAATGAAAATGGAGAAACATGGAGGAATAAATTTAAGTTGCTAAGGGATCCTCTATATCCAAAGAAGTTGAATTCATATAATATTCAAACCTATAGATAAGTTCACATATATTAGAATGCTACTTACAATAATAGCAATACATGACCTAGAGGTTGAAGATGCATGTGAAAATGACCTTGTTGCAATGGATGATCTAGTGGTTCAAATGCATGTGAAAACTACATTTTTGAATGGTGGGATATAGAAGAGATATATATGAATCAAGCTCAAGGTTTCATAATATAAGGTAAACTAAACCTAGTGCACCATCTCAAGAAGGATTTTACAATTTGAAGCAAGCATCATATACATGGTAAATGTAGTTACTAACTTGACGAGAACTATGAATTCAAAACGAGAACTCTAACCCCTAAAATTATTTTTTTGGATCAAATACACAAAAATCAACCCTTCAATAAAAAAGTGGTGCTACTTGTAGCACCCTTTTTTTGTTGGGGGGAGGGGGTGGGCGTTAAAATTACAACATTTTGCAACCATGGCCTTAAAACCTTGTAATGTCAACCCTTGATTCGAAAAGTGGTGCTATTGGTAGCACTTTTTTTAGGGTTAAAATTACCACTTTTAGCATCCATGGCCTTAACAACCTTGTAATGTTGCCAAAAAAATCCTTAAAAGCAACCTTCGAATTGAAAAGTGGTACGAATAGAAGCATCTTTTTTTTTTCTTTCTCAGGGTTAAATTACAATTTTGTTAAAACCACGGCCTTAACAAATGATATGGTTGCAACCAAAATCTTAAAATCAACCCCCCAAATTGAAAAGTGGTGCTCCCAATATCACCCCACCCATTCCTTTGCCCTTTTTGGGGGGGTTTAAACTGCAATGTTTTGAAACCATGGCCTTAAAACCTTGTAATGCCAACCCTTGATTGGAGAAATGGTGCTACCGGTAGCACATTTTTTAGGGTTAAAATTACCACATTTTGCATCCATGGCCTTAACAACCTTGTAATGTTGCCAACAAAATCTTAAAACCAACCTTCGAATTGAAAAGTGGTATGAATAGAAGCATCTTTTTTTTTTCTTTCTCAGTATTAAAATTACAATTTCCTTAAAACCATGGCCTTAACAAATGATATTGTTGAGACCAAAATCTTAAAATCAACCCCCCAATTTGAAAAGTGGTGCTCCAAATAGCACCCCACCCATCCCCTGCCCTTTTTTGAGGGGCTAAAATTGCAACATTTTTGAAACCATGGCCTAAAAACTCGATATTATTGCAAAACAAATCATAAAAAAAAAAAACAATCTAAAAGAAAAAGAAGGTAAATAAAAATATAGGAAAAAATAATAAAGAAAAAAGGAAAAAATGCCAAAACAAGGGGAAACCATGTTTATTTTATTTTATTGATTATTATTATTTTTAAATATATAAATAAAATTAAAATGAAAAACAAAGAATACATTTTAAATTAAAAAAAAAAAATTATAAAAATATTGACTTAAAAAGAAAAGTAGAAATGATATTCACCCATCCACCCCACTTTTTAATTAAAAAAATAAAAAAAGTTTTTTTTTTTAAATACATTTCAAATAAAGAATCAAAATAAAAATAAAAATAGAGAAAACCCATGTTGCATGAGTTTCTGGAATGCGAGAAAGTTGGGAACGTGGATATGAGTGTCCAAAATGGCTAGAAGTTTCACCTAAATTTGTAGGAAACTTGTTGGGAGCGGAAATATTATATTTTAGATTACAATGTCTCCAAATAATAATATATTTTAAATTGTATTTCAATAAAATTGGAGGTTGGTCATGAAAACTTTGTTCATATTGCAACAACTATAATATCTAGATTACTAGTAATTATATGAATATATTTAACACAATATTAAAACTTTAATATTCATAAAGATTCAACTAGAAAATGAGAAACAAAATACAAGTATACAATTTTAACATCTTTTTAAAATTAAACTTTACATATATAAACTTCAAACATCTTTGTAAATTTGAATCATTGTTCTAGTTCTGATTGGAAACTAAATAACATATTGGAGTGATTGTCATGATAAAGCGTTGATTCATATCCATGCAAACATAGACACATTAAAAGTTATTCATATTCACAACTATAAAGGGAGTATTACTAAGTTTTTATTTATTTATATATATTTGAAATAATGTTTGTGTAGTTTATTTTTTGTTTTATAGTGATATTTTGAATAAATATAATAAAAATATTTATAATAAGTTAGGTGTTCTTAATGATGGAATAAAAATATTTACATTTCAATTTAATAATATCGAAAATTGGTATACCAAAAATATAATTTTAATTTAAAGATTTCTATACTAGAAACTCATTCCTAAGCTCCCATTTCCTTAAGTTGAAGCTCCTAAAAAACTTCCAAGTTCTTAAAACATCAAATGGGGATGTTTCATACCCATTCCAAGCTCCCCCAAATAACAAGTTTTGGATATTTCTAGAGCGATTCCCATGCAACTATGAAGAAAACCAATTTTAAAAGAAATTTGAAAAAAAAATCAAAAATGCTTTTTTTTTTTGGAGTGGTTGAGAAAATTTCACCCCACAACACCAATTATATATATATAACATAATTTCAAAGTTTTTTGTTTTTTAAGGAGGGTGTGGGTTGTTTTTTTTCTTTTTATTATAATTTTTTAAATGTAATTTTAATTTTATTTAAAAAAAAAAAAATTCTCTTAATTTTATTTTAAGAATTTTAATAAATTTTTCTACTTTTAAATAATTTTGTTTGTAACAGTGTTAAAATTTTAGGTTGGTTTAAAAAATGTTGTAATTTTAAGCCTAGAAAAAGGTGTTAGTGAAATCATCTTTTTTATTTTTATTTGTATTTTTTATTTGGGGGTTGAATTTAAAATTTCCATTGCTAGGTACCATTTGTTAGCCCTAAAAATGGTATAGGTTCTACTGAGAACACCATTTTTTCATTTCAGGTGTTGATTTTAAGATTTTTATTTCAACAATATTAAGTTGTAATTTTAACCTGCAAAATAATGATGTTGTTAACACTACTTTTCAATTTGAGGGTTGATTTTAAAGTTTTTGTTGATAACATTACAAGGTTGTCAAGGCTATGGTTGCAAAAGATGGTAATTTTAACCTTAAGAAAAATGTCACCAATATCACTACTTTTCGAAATATTAGTAAAAATGATAATTAAATTCAATCTCCAAAAAATAAAAATTCTAAAAAGTTCTTGTCAATTAGATAACTATGCTACTATGGAAAAAGATCAATCGTTTTTCCCTATCTTATATTATTAAAACAATGTAACTAAATATAATGCTTCTAATGCTTCTAAAAAGAAATCATTTCTTCCCATCTTAAATTAACAATGTAACTAAATATAATGCTTTCGAAAAGAATAAGGTAAATGATCATTGTAATGTATGTTGAGTATTTTTTTTTAATATAATGATTTAAAAGAGTTTGGGAAAAAACAAAGGCAATCTCATGAGTTCGTCTTTCAAAAAATTGAATTTGAGTGAACACACCATCACCTTGGGGTTTGATTTATTATAAATATGCAACCACCAAAGATTAATCAAAGTACATTGAGTATGTGCTCTAGAAATATGACATGGGGAATTACAAAACAATCACTACATCAAGGAATGCCATTAATGCAATGTCCAAAGATAAGGCACCTAAAATAAAGGATTGTGAATACATGGCCAAGGTATCACATCACAGTATCCTCGAAAGATTTAATGTATATAATGGTTGGATCAATGCCATATATCGTTTGTGAAGTACAAATAATGAGTAAATTCATGACTAATATTGGGTTACCTAAGATATTTGAGTGGTATGATTGACTATTATTTGAATTATGATGGGAGTAATATTACATCAATATTTGGATAGGGTTGTCTAGATACAAAGATGTATGTTGGATCGAAAGTACTAATAATAGGTAATCAAATTTTATCTATAATTTTCATTTTAAGGATGGGTAATTCGCTAGGGGAATAAAGGACAAATTAAAGAAGTCGCTGCCACCAAAGAGGTCAAAACAAATAACACTCCTTCCAACAACAAAAGTTATTCAAATTAAGAAATTGATGGCAAATATTGGCTATGCATAAGAAGACGTGACACCAATTTTTATTGACAATCAAAATTGCATATAACTCAACAAAAACACCATAGGTTATGCTCAAATGAAACATTTTGAAGTGCACCATCATCTTGTGAGAGAAATTTTGAATATGTTGTTAAGCTAAAGTTTTGTTGAACAAGTTAAATAACTGTGAATATCATGCATCTGTTTTTTAGAGTAAAACTACATTAAAGAGTTTCATATCTACCAACATTTCGTTGAATCTTTTCCTCGGAGATGGGTAATGAGTGAAACGTTAGTGGATTTGAAAACCTTTAACACAACCTTACTCTAGAAACCAAGTGCATGACATGAACCGTTGCTAAAGCTAATGAGCTCTACACTACAAATACTCTTAGACTATGTGGTGGAAGACAAGCACATTCAATCTAAGGAAGGAATTATAATGATATACTAGTTGAATGAAACCAAATGCATGACATGAACTGTTGCTAAAGCTAATGAGCTCTACACTACAAATACTCTTAGACTATGTGGTGAAAGACAAGCACATTCAATCTAAGGAAGGAATTAAAATTAGATACTAGTTGAATGAGAGTGTTGGAATATGGTTACAACTCACACTTTAAATTTATGTTGAAGTAACAACCAATAAATAAATAGAAAGTCGGGTTACCTAAGATCTGAAATGATATGAATTAATTTCAAGACTACATACTAATCTAATATGTTAATAAACAATAATATTAATAAATATATTTTATATGGTAATATACCAAATAGGTATATTACAAGTAATCCATCCTTTAGATGCTTCATCCTTGAACTAATGATAAGAATGAACACTGGAATCAACTTTTTCCATGAATCAACATGAGATCGTAATTTTCATCTAGCATACAAAAGTTGGTGTTCATCATGAAAATTGACAATTTGATCCCTCGAGCGATTAGAAGAATGAGGTACATATGAAGAGGATCCAAGTAAGAATGAGTACAAGATGTTGCAATGGAAATTATGCAACACAAGCCTCAATCCTAGAGTTCATTAGGTAATATATGATTTTTAACAAAAGTTGCTTCAATCCTTTATGAACCATCATGGTTTTGAGTAGTGACCCAAACTTGATAAGTATGTGTGGATCTGCTTTATTAATCTTCAGATATATGTAATGGTTTGAACATCAATTTTATCAGCATCATTAAAATTTGTCTTGACTACTTGGGATTTCCCTAAACTTGGATGCATACTTTACTCTTGCATATATTATTTTCAATTATCTAATGAACTTTTCATTTTGGTGAAGGACACTTGAATGCTAACTTCCATAGTCATAAATGGACTTGACTTTCCTACATAATGTCTAAGAACATTTACATCAAGTGCATAGGCAATGGGTGAAGCCTCTCACTTGTTGCATTTCAAGTTAGTTAATAAAACATATAATAATTGTAATGACATATCTTTGATATCAAGTTCAATCATTTGAATCAATACAAATACAGTTTCAATGTGATCCTCACTAAGAGTAACAAAGAAATGTTGAAACATGTTGAGGATGAGATTGTCACACCCTAGTTTTAGCTTGACATTTGCAACAATTTATAGAATACTTACTTCTTTGAAATGAGGGATTGATGATATGATTTAGCCCTTGGAAACTTTCAACAATAATTTAGAATATTTCATTTATTAATTGGTTTTTAAGTGATACTTTTGATGTTGTTCTCCTAGTGATTTCGTTAATGCAATTAACAATGACCCTAACCTCTAGCCCTTGGGGTCAAATCTTGCTAGCGCGATTGGTTTCGATGGACCTTGTTGTAAAATTCCCTTCTTGAAACTTTACAAAATTCCCATCAAAATTTTCAAATTTGTTTAAGTTCTGTCTTTGAGGTATTTTGTCAAACTGATTTGGAGAAAACTTCAATAAGCGGAAATAAGATTATGATATTCACGAGGTTAGATAAACCCAAAAATCACTGCTTTATTTTTTATTTATCATCTGGAGAATACATGTAACAATACAGAATTGATATAGCATGCAATTTAACAGTATGGTGCAGCGAATAACTTCAATAGACGCATATAAGTTTTCTGCAGCAAAGATAAGTGGAACCTGGCCCAATAATTGGAGAGTGTGGTAGCTATATTAATGGTGGCTCTCAGCTTGATTTTGCAGCAGCGAAGTGATATATATAACAGGCATGTGTGAACTGGAAAGGTGCGCCCAACAATAGTATGACACTCAAAAATAATGGAACACCACTTCAACGAATAGATGGAGCGCCCAACAGTCAAGGAATGCGCCCAAAACTGATACAACACGCCCAGCAATCAACACACCCTTCCCTTTAGCGCAAATCAGTCTCAGAACATGGA
The DNA here is from genome assembly GCA_010110895.2 of Picea sitchensis. Classification (NCBI taxonomy): domain Eukaryota; kingdom Viridiplantae; phylum Streptophyta; class Pinopsida; order Pinales; family Pinaceae; genus Picea; species Picea sitchensis. Next base: position 313,977 of record SNQJ01S0000946.1, read on the forward strand.
AACTGTCTACCTCCAGTCAGAACTATAGCTCAGCATCAAGTAAACTCCGTTTTCCCACACAACTCACCCTTCACTCTGTCATAACTCGTCTTCTTGCTGAAGTATGATGCCCACAGAGCCTGCCACGATTTTCCCTGTATAAACTCGCCCTTCAAAGGAAAACTCGGCCTCTCCCAATTCGCAGTTGATGAGGACAGTAAAGAGCTCGGCCTCTCTATCTTTACTCGGTTCTATAGCAGCAAAACAATCTTACCTAAGTCGCATTTCCAAATAGACTCGTCCTCCTTATCCAATCAACTTTTACACAATAAAAGCTGAAGCTGAAGAATATTGATCCGGTGAATGCAATGAAGAAATCTGCAGTGACTCCTTCCTCAGATCTGATTAGGGTGTATGGTTCCAACACTGAAACCAGTGAAGGCTCAAGGGTTTCCAAAACCCTAGTCTCTTCTTCAAGAGCTATCCAAAATTCGATTTTCAAAATGAAATGAGTGAATGTATGAATGAGGGGCGCCCCCTCTTTTCCTCTCTTTTCTCTCTTCATTGAATTGATTCTTGTTCACTTTACTTTTCCTTTAATTTTCATTAAAGTCACTTTATGCTTGCACACTTTATAATTTTTAAGTGACTTTATTTTGCCTAAGACCCATGTCTCCCTTTTTCCCCTTTTCACTTTATAAAGTCATTTCCTAGACAAAAGTTGAGTTCCCTAGGTAACTTTTCTGACTTAGCCTACGGGAACCAATTTAGGCTAGCAGAACCATTCCTTATGCTTTCTTGGCCAACCGGGACATTACAGTGCTCCTCGCCTGAGATTTCTTGTCCTCAAACAATTGTAATCCAAAGTGTTGCAATATCTTCTCTCCTTCCCAAGTAGCGTCCTCGATAGGTATATTTTTCCATTTGATCAGGTACTCTTTGATGCTCCTATTCCTTAATTTCCGCTCTCTGGTATCCAACACCTCCTCCAGAATTAGAATCAACTGCCCCTCCTCATCCAATGGTGGAAGCTCTGTAGAAATGACAACATGCTGTCCCACTACCTTCTTGAGGCATGACACATGAAAGAGATTGTGTATCGTACACCCCTCTGGAAACTCTAGCTCATAAGCTACTTCCCCGACTCGCCTCGAGATCCTGTAGGGACCATAGAATTGTAGCTTCAATTTCTTTGCCCCTTTCATTTTCAAGGATGATTGCTTGTACAGTTGCAAGTGGAGATATACCAAGTCTCCCACCTCGAAGTTGTGCTCCACTCAATGCTTGTCGGCGTACATCTTCTGTCGATTCTGTGGCATTTGCAGGTTATCTTTGAGAGTTCGCAAGATGTCTTGACTCTCCTGAATCCAATCTTTGGCTTTGGGTGCCCGATTGTCCCCAACTGCTCGATCCACAAAGGTGGTGGCGTCATAACCATACAAAGCTTTGAAAGGTGTCATCCTGATCGACATGTGATAAGTGGTGTTATAGCAATGTTCACCCAAGTGCAACCATTTGATTTGCACCTTTTGTTGCCCCGATACATAATTTCTTAAATACCCCTCGAGCCATTTCTTCACAATCTCTGTTTGCCCATCATTCTGTGGGTGATAACTGGTACTAGGCGTTAATTATGTCCCTACGAGTTTGAACAGCTTCTGCCAGAATCCCCCCATGAATCTATTGTCTCGATCACTGACAATTGTCTTGGGCAGTCCATGTAGCCGAAATACCTCTCTGAAGAACATCTTCGCTACTTGCGTTGCAGAGTATTTGGATGATATGGCGAAGAAATGGGCGAATTTAGTAAGCCTGTCAACCACCATGTAGATACAATCTTTCCCCTGAACCAGAGGCAACACTGTGATAAAATCCATCGAAATGCTTTCCCATTTTTGTTCAGGAATGGGAAGTGGTTGGAAAAATCCTGTTGGGTGGGTATGTTCCACCTTTTTTTGCTGACAGATGTGGCACTCTCGTACAAACTTCAATACATCAGTCTTGAGACCCGTCCAAGCGAACCTCTCCTGGATTTGTCCATAAGTCTCCAGGAATCCTGGATGACCTGCCAAAGGAGAAGTATGTGTTGGATGCATAATTTTGTCTTTCAACTGGGATTCTGGTACTAAATAGATCCGATCCTTATAATATATGATGTCGTTAATAACCCTGTACCTATCATCGAAGACCTGACCATCAAATATCTCACAAGAAAACCTAGTTTTGGAGTATTCTACCAATAGAAGTGCCTTCCATTCCACTGAAATCTCCATGAGAGAGAGAGTGGGTATCCTCGATAGGGCGTCAACAACAACATTATTTTTTCCTTTCACATACTCAATTTTGAAATCATAGGCTTGGATTTTACCGATCCATTTTTATTGCCGCTCGCTCAACTCCTTTTGCTCCATGAGGAACCTCAAGCTATTATGATCGGTCTTTACCTTGAACCTGTTCCCCACCAAGTACTGCTAGAATTTGGTCAAAGCATGCATTATGGCCAACATCTCTTTGTCATATATGGAGTAATGTCGCTCATACTCTCGAATTTTGCAGCTCTCAAACGCTATGGGGTGACCGTTTTGCATCAATACAAATCCTATACCAATTCCCAAAGCATCACACTCCAAGACAAAGGGTTGAGTGAAATCAGGGAATGCTAAAACAGGGCATGAGTTGATCACCTGCTTCATTTTCTCGAATGTCTCCTGGGCCTTCTCTATCCAAATGAAAGCCCCCTCTCTGGTGATATTGGTCAGTGGCGCTATCAACTGTGAGAATCCTTTAACAAATTTCCTGTAGTAAGTGCAAAGACCGAGGAAGCTCTTCAGTTCTGTCACATTCCTAGGAGTTGGCCATTCAAGGATCGCCCTGATCTTTTCTTGGTGCACCTGTACCCCATTCATCCCAATCACGTGCCCCAAGTAGAGCATCTATGTCATACCAAATTCGCACTTGGATTCCTTCGCATACAACTATTGACTTTCTATAATACCAAGTACTTAATCCAGCTATCGCAGATGGTCCTCCCATGTTTTGTTGTATATGAGGATGTCATCAAAGAAGACCAATAAGAACTTTCTCAAATGCTTATTGAACACATGATTCATGCATGATTGGAAAGTGGCAAGGGCGTTAGTTAGCTCGAAAGGCATGACCGAAAACTCATAATGCTTATAGTGGCATCTAAAGGCTGTCTTAGGTACGTCCTGCTCTCGTACCTTGATCTGGTGATACCCTGATCGAAGATCAATCTTCGAGAAGAATTTGGCTCCCCTGAGCTCATCCATTAATTCATCCATCTTGGGTATGGGGTATCGATTCTTGATTGTCTTCTTGTTTAGGGCCCTGTAGTCAATGCACATCCACAGAGTATCGTCCTTCTTCTTGACTAAGACAACGGAAGATGCAAATGGGCTGAAACTAGGGCAGATGTGGCCCAATTTCAACAATTCTTTAATGTTTTTTTCAATCTCGTCCTTGTAAACTTTAGGGTGTCGATAGGGGTTTGTGATAACTGCTTGGACCCCCTCCTCTAACTCTATGATATGCTCAAAACATCTATCCGATGGAATGCCAGGAGGAATTTCACTAAATACTTTATGATGTTTGTGGAGTAATACCTGTAAGTCCTCTGGAAGCTGCTGCAGATGGTCAGGTGGCTCTCTGTCAGAAATAAAAGACTCTACATCCCACTCTATATCACCATGCCTCATAACTGCCTCCATGTTGTGAGATGACACAATCTTCGATGGGCACTGGTGCATGGCTCGTAGGACCACTTTCTTTCCATCCGACCCTATGAACTCCATCTCCATGGTCCTCTGATCAGTAGTGTATCTCCCAATAGAGTAAATCCATTGAACACCCAACACTACATTTGTGTATGGTATGTCCACCACAAAGAAATCATTTGTCATTGAGTAGTTTCCCATGGTTATTGTGAGCTTGGGAATCCACTTGGTGAAACTCATCTGGTGGCCTCCTGGTATGACTATTGTGAATCCATCGAATTCCTCTGTTGGAATTCCTCTCCTCTCGACCATGTTACCGTCAATGAAGTTATGGGATGCTCCCCCGTCGATCAATATTGTCACCTTGTGCCCTTGTAGGACACCTCTGACCCTGAAGGTATGATATCTCAGAAATCCTGACATCGAGGCCATGACTGGGTCCTTAGCCCCAATCTGTGAAGACTCATCTCTTGATGTTGGATGTCCCTGGTCCTGTGCCTACTCCCCCTCATCATCCTCATCACTGTCACTATCAGAGTACACCTTAATGTAATGGGCCTTGCCCATTTTATCCTTCCCGACGCATATGTGCCCTAGTTCCCATGGCTCCTGACAGCTGAAACACAATTTATTTTTCCTCAATTTTCTCCTGGTCTCTTAATCCAATTTGGGCTTACCGACCCAATCTCTTTGAGGTGGTCTGATGTCCTTAGTCCTCGGGGTAAAAGTGGGTTTGGGCAGAAACCGGATTTTAGGTACTGCATCCTACATGTCCCGAGCACTGCTCACTGCATCCTGTAAAGAGGTGGGCTTGTAGGCCTTGACCCATCCTCGTAGAGGCTCCATTAGCCCCTCCACAAACAACATCACCAGACGACTCTCTGAAATGTCTGACACCATCACAACGACCCTCTGAAACTCAGATATATAGGTCTCTGGGCTACCTGTATGTTTGAGCTGAGCGAGCTCTTTGAAGTGAAGCTCAAGGTCCTTCCTGTCAAATCTCTTGATGAGTCTTTGTGTGAATTCCAGGTAGGAGGTAACCCCGACATGTCCCAAAGTGACTAACCCATGGTACCACCACTCATGGGCCTTGCCATCTAGGTGTAAGGTGGCCAATTTAATGGCATCTGTCTCTGTCATCTGGTGCAACTGGAAACAAGTGTCGAGCTTCTGCACCCATTATCTAGCAGAGCATTTAGAGCCCCCATCAAAATTGGGAATAGTGACTTTTCCCATGGTATGCTGCAACTCAAAATTATGTGTCATGGCCCTCATGGGGCCTCTCGGTCAATTTCTACTCTTCATATTGCAGAACTCCGCGAAGGACATGGATGAGTGGAAATCATCTCCTAGTCTCCTATACTCCTCTAAATATGCCCTATAGGGATCATCCTGCTCAACTTGCATCAATGGACCTGTGGCCTCATTCCCCAAAAAATGAGGCATAGTGGGTTTGGGGGATTTGGCGTATAAGTGGGGGTGGCTCTGCATGGTAGTGCATGAGTGACTGCCTTCTCCATTGTTTGAACCCCCGTCACCATTCTGGTTCTGCTTCGTTGTTCCCTCCAACAAATTCTTAGCAAACTGGCCCATGAGGTCCATTATTACCTTTTGACCATTGGCCAAGTCATTCAAGATATTGAACAAATTGTTGATCCTGGTATCATCTTCTTCCCCCATAGTTCCTTTGCCCTTAGGTGTGATAGATGGTGTTGCCTCTCTTGTCCCTTCTTCTCTAATCACTTCTTCTTCTTCCCACCTAGGGGATCTGGGGTTCTTCCCCTACGTTTACGGTATGTAATGTTCTACTCTTCTTCTAGTCTCATAAATCTGATTACAAATGCCCCTTAGAGCCCACAACTGCAGAGGAACATGCTCTGATACCACTGCAAAATTCCCTTCTTGGAACCTTACGAAATTCCCATCAAATTTTTCAAGTTTGTTTAAGTTCTATCTCTGAGGTATTTTGTCAAACAGTTTTGGAGAAAACTTCAATAAGCGAAAATAAGATTATGATATTCACGAGGTTAGATAAACCCAAAAATCACTGCTTTATTTTTTATTTATCATCTGGAGAATACATGTAACAATACATAAATGATATAGCATGCAATTTGACAGTATGGTGCAACGAATAACTTCAATAGATGCATATAAGTTTTCTGCAACAAAGATAAGTGGATCCTGGCGCAATAATTGGAGAGTGTGGTAGCTATATTAATGGTGGCTCTCAACTTGATTAGCAACGAACTGATATATATATATAAGGCCTATGTGAACTGGAAAGGTGCGGCCAACAATAGTATGACACTCAGAAATAATGGAACACCACTTTAGCGAATAGATGGAGCGCCCAACAATCAAGGAATACGCCCAGGATTGATACAACACGCCCAACAATCAACAAACCCTTCCCTTTAGAGAAAATCAGTCTCGGAACATGGAAATCGTCTACCTCCAGTCAGAAATATAGCTCAGCATCAAGTAAAATCCGTTTTCCCACACAACTCACCCTTCACTCCGTCATAACTCGTCTTCTTACTGAAGTATGATGCCCACAGAGGCTGCCATGATTTTCCCTGTATAAACTCACCCTTCAAAGGCAAACTCGGCCTCTCCCAATTCGTAGTTGATGAGGACAGTAAAGAGCTTGGCCTCTCCCTCTTTACTCGGTTCTATAACAACAAAACAATCTTCCCTAAGTCGCATTTCCCCATAGACTCATCCTCCTTATCCAATCAACTTTTACACAATAAAAACTTGCTGTTGACTGAAGAATATTGATCCGGTGAATGCAATGAAGAAATTTGCAGTGACTCCTTCCTCAGATCTGATTAGGGTGTATGGTTCCAACACCGAAACTAGTAAAGGATCAAGGGTGAAATATCCCTGATCCCGCTGATCAAGATATTTGCTAATGATCTAATGTTCTGTCTCGCAAATCTGATACACTGGGGGTTTCTGGATGCGTTTTATCTTCAGATCTGATACTCTGGGGGTTTCTGGATGCGTTTCAGTTGTGTGTTTGAGATGTTTATGGTTATTGCATGTGCATGTTGTATATTTATGGTTTAAACAATATATAGAGGATGAATGTGGAAATAAAGAACATCAACTGCCCAATAATATGTATTATTACGCTCAAGCATGGAAATATAATAACATACTGGAAATATAGAGTATAGTCGTCAGTTAGATCTCATGGATAGTCATTGGAATACAAGAAAATAGCATAAAAATACCCGTGATAAGAAGATGAAGGAAGATCTGATGCATGCACGGATAGATCGGCAAAATAGGCGATTCCAGGAAGTACGGTAACCACTACAAGCTGGAAAACTCACCCAGAAGGTTAGACCCATCGGAATGAGCTGAAAATTGTCCCAATAGAAGCGCCCTGGCCTCTAGACTGAAATGGATGAGTGTTGGATATCAGATCTGGTCTCTGAGGCATTGGATCTCGACCCCTGGGGGGTTTGCGAACCTCTTGGGACACTTGATGCACCCCAAATGATTCCACCAACGGAATCAACTGCTATAGGACTCAAAACAATCGTCTCGCCGAATGCGGAACTGGGTCAGGAGGGTTTCCTCGGATATGCTTTGACGCTCCGTTTGCAACCTCAAATGTCCTGCCGGAAGAGTTGCGCCCCAAATGGATGGATGATGCGACCTGCAAGATTCCACCGTCAAAATCTGATGGAAAGTGGCTCAATCTAAGCGCCCTGGGTGGATCTCAACTGGGTCGGAAGGAGAATGCAATTTGAGCTCGGACCTCGTGCAGCTCCACAAACCCTCAATCTGAGTTGCGCCCTCACAAGTTGATCTGCGCACACTGCAACTGGATACTCCTGAATAACATGGTGAAATACCTGGATGGTATCTGCGATGGGATAGGGTGTGTCTCTCAACACCGAAACCGATCAATGGTGGTGGTTTCCTCTAGAAATCCACAAAACAGTAAGGTCGACTTTCTTCCTCCTCTGGGAACTCTCAACATCAAATCATAGCAATGCATAATGAGGAATTAGGTCAAATTCCTCCCTTTATACCCTTCCCGATCTAATTCACCATTGACCTCACTTAAGCTAGGCACGTTTCCTCCTAAGGTGAATAATTAATTAATTAAGTCCCCCTTTAACACATTTTCATTCTAATTCTTCGTTGACTTAGGCTTAAGTGACTTTTCCTAAGCTTTTTGGCTTAATTCATCGTTTAGCCACCAAATCACCCTTATTTCTCCATCTTGTTCCTTGTTTGAGCCTAACTATATTCTACGAGAACACATAGACTACTAAGTCACTCCCTGCTGGCCTACTCTTGGGAACGAGACATCACAAAGGGTTTCCAAAACCCTAGTCTCTTCTTCAAGAGCTCTCCAAAATTCGATTTCCAAAATGAGTGAGTGTATGAATGAGGGGTGCCTCCTCTTTTCCCCTCTTTTATCTCTTCATTGAATTAATTCCCACTCACTTTACTTTTCCTTTAATTTTCATTAAAGTCACTTTATGCTTGCACACTTTATAATTTTTAAGTGACTTTATTTTGCCTAAGACCCATGTCTCCCTTTTTCCCCTTTTGACTTTATAAAGTCATTTCCTAGGAAAAAGTTGAGTTCCCTAGGTAACTTTTCCGACTTAGCCTACGATAACCAATTTAGGTTAGCAGAACCATTCCTTATGCTTCCTAGGCCAACGGAGACATTACACTTGTTCTGCATGGTGACCCATGTTTGAAACCCATCGCTATCGGGAGGAGACACCTAATAAATCCAACAATGCCAAGGGTTGGTGTGGCCCAGGCCGGGTGCGATCCCCGAGTGATTTTGACAACTTATATGTCCCTAGGTCGCGGTTTCTTAGCCAAAAGCTAGTCCCGCAGGTAGGGACACACTAGCAAACAAAAAAAACGTATTTCCCTTGATTCCTTAAAAGCTTTGATTGTACTAATGCACTCATTGATGGGCACAATGCATCTAACATTGTCATAGAAGGTGATTGTTCAACTTTTAATAAATAATTTTTCACTTGCTCCAAACCATGAACTAGTTAAAGTGAGTCATCCTTCGACTAACAATAGTGTTTGAGTTGCGCCCAATATGTAAAAGCTTCTATAAATTCATGCTTATTAAAAAAAATCCATTTTTTCAATTTAGCAGATAACTTTGGTATCTTTAGAAATTTTGTAAGATATTCATTTTCTAATTGAAAAAAATATATTAGTAATTTTATTTACTTCTTTTAATTCTTTAATTCAATTTGTATTTTTTAAAATGTAATTAAATTTATTTAAAAAAACAAAAAAACATAATATCAATTATTTCTCACTAATTATTTTTACACTTAAACATATCAATTTAATTTTGCTTTAACTGCTAGATACATGAAAGACAACACACTTCCTAAAATTAGTTCAAACCCTGACCAAAGCCAAAGAATTAACATACATATGCGAAGCCTTGGCTAAATCATTAGGTTATTGTGGAGGAATTGCCCAATGCCAAATGATTTAGCCATCATCGTAGCTTATTTGCTCCATGCCTTTTCTGCTTAACGTTGGGGACATAGCCATATATATGTGTGTCTCACATTAGACCGATATGGGAATTATTCTATCTGTAAGCACTTTTGACCTATCCGATTTTATCTACAAAATGCACAGATGGACAACTTTCTCCGTATTTTTATCTATCCTCTCACAGATTTCTGGTGACGCCTTCCAACTGTCGGCAAGTGTGCAATATGCAACGTGTGCATGGGACTACAAGGATTGTTTGATTTAGAAAAAAAATAGGCGCTATTATTTATATAAGCCAGTAGCAGATATATCGATGTACGTCTGCAAAGATTACAGTGTATGGCAGTTCTCGTTGTCTCTAAATTTGATAGTGCTTGAGTAGATTTCATTTTCTTTTTAAAGGTAATATTAATATTTCGCCAATTTCTTCCAACGATTTACCTAGACAACTATTCTTTCTACACAATTAGTCACTAAATATTTTATTTTTGTTTTTTTTTCCATATATATATATATGCACAAATATTATTTCTACACAATTAGTCACTAAATATTTTATTTCTTTATATATATATAGGGCAGTGAAATCAGTGGAATCAATGGAGTGAATGTTGAAGTGGACAAGATATTGAGCGTAAGTCGAAATAAGTAAGCGAGTGGAATCAATGGAGTGAATGCCGAGTGGACAAGATATTGAGTGTAAGTAAGCCAGTGCCAGAGTGGATGGAAAATTTGAGTGGAAATGGATGGCAAACCTTACGCATCCGACAGACTTTGCACCGATCCCAAGGGGCAATCAATAACCAGCCTGTTGCAGAGTCTTTAATACTCTGTCAACCACTGTCAGTGGGATGATGTATCCATGCGGCCATCTAATTATGCATCGACATGAGTAGACGAGGCATGCTTCCATCTGCTTCATTCCCATGCATCGACATGAGTAGACTCCCAAGGTAACTTGCAAATAATGTTGGGCGATCACTCCCAAGGTAGCTTGCAAATAATGTTGGGCGATCACTCCCAAGGTTGACGATGTACCTTTTCCCACGCTACATGACTTGAGGTCAACCAAATCATCCCAAATCCAACCCAGCATAATTACAAAATTAAAGAACCCACCAAACCGACCTCTAATGAAATTGACGATGATCTACTCAAAATATCTACAATTTTTTTCATTTTTCCTTTTAACCTTGCTTGGTGATTTGGTAGTACGTTTAGAATTTCTATCTCTAACTCGACCTCTTGGGCGTGGGGGAATTGGAGAGAGATTGTGCATGATAGCACGGTGACGATCAAGGCATGATAGTTTTGATGCCTTTGATAACTACATCCCATTCATGTCTATTTTCCTCCATTTTCTCAATTCCCTATAAATGAATATGTAAACGATAATGATGTTAAAATGACTATATAAACCTTTAAATAAGAAGTGACTATTCCATATGCCTATCTATTCTATAAATGAGATCTAAGCTTATGTGTGATAATAAAAACATTGCTACATGCAACATAAGTTGTGACGTCTCCTTTATGCCTTATAATGATGTCCATATTCACACCAAGATTCCTAGTTACAAACAATCCTCACATCATCTCATAAATGGTCCCCTTACAAATTAGTCATAATAAGGAAAAAAACATAGACAACGATTATGAATCCATTAAACAATTTTACCAAATTACAAATAAATGAGAGGTAAAATGATTTTGTTGCATCATTTCTAAATATTATAAATTTTCAAATATACAAGAATTAATTTTATAGGTTTTAAAATATTATTATTTAGAGAAAAATAAGGATTTAAATAATTCTATGAAATTTTTTTTTATTTAAAGTTGAGAGCCTTGAAAAAATATCTCAATCACTCTTCAACCAACATACAACTAATTGTATGTATGAAATCTTGATATGATTTCCTAAACATTATCTAAAATATTATGAAATAATATCAAATGGAATAGCTTCTCAAATATTTGTTTAACATCATACCATACTCTAAATGCAATACACCACTTAACTCTCTGGATGATATAATATACTCACTATATATAGAGAACTTAGGGAAAGTTGAAAGCGTTCCCATTTTCTTCAATAAATGAGGGAATTTGATGACCTAAATCCTCTTCCGACCACAATTAGACTAAATTAATAGCTTCTCAAATATTTGTTTAACATCATACAATACTCTAAATGCAATACACCACTTAACTCACTGGATGATATAATATACTCACTATATATAGAGAACTTAGGGAAAGTTGAAAGCGTTCCCATTTTCTTCAATAAATGAGGGAATTTGATGACCTAAATCCTCTTCCGACCACAATTAGACTAAATTAAATTTACATTACTTTGTTTGTAATGTTGCTCACAAATGTATGTTCAGGTTTCCAAGCTCATTTTCATTTAAATTTCTCCATTTCAATGAAACTGTTTCACGTCTTTATCAGGCACGGGTTTGTGAAAAGCACGAGTTTGAGCTCATATTTCTGTTCGGATTATGAATGATAGGAATGGCTTATTGTATTTAAATCCATGGTTTAGATACAATAATAAATCATAAAACCATGGTTTAGCTTAAAAAACTTAGAAACTTAGCTAAAAACAGGTTTGTGAAAAGCACGAGTTTGAGCTCATATTTATGTGCACAAGTAAGGAGAGCACGAGTTTGAGCTCATATTTCTGTGCACGAGTAAGGAGTTCGAAACGTCATCATCTGGAACTTTTAAAGCAAGTATAATTGAAAAGAGAGAGTGTTGAATAGAAGATTTTAAAGGAGAAAGATAGGAACATTGGGTGCAATCTCTTTCTTGTTCTACGTTAATAATCTCTTCCTTAATTTTTTCATTGAATATCAATTATGAATTTTTTTTTTAAATAAATAGAAATGGAAAGGATTTAATAAGTTTGAACAAACTCAATTTTGAGTGTCAATATATGATTTTAAGATCTGCATATGTTTAAATTTTTTTATAAAATATACCTTTTCCATTTGATTTAATTAAATATGAAATTACTATTAAAATATCAACTTCGACAACTTATATTCAAAAATTATGTAAAAAAAAATCTACATGAATGAAAAAACATCATGACAACTTATATTCAGAAATTATGTAAAAAGAAAAAAACATGATAACCACTCTTACAAAAGGTTCTTCTTAATTGCCCAGAAATAGAAAGGAATGCAACATTGAGTGTAGAAAACGGACAAAAATGGATTGCGTATGATTAATTGATATTTGTATTATTTAATTGATGAAAAATAATATTATTTTAAAATAAAATAAAGATAAGGAATCCCAATTTGATCATATTAATATATGAGCTAAAAACAAGTTGTTACGAGAGCCTTTCACTGATATATACATGCATATATAATAAATGACAAATGCCAATTAAAGTGATAAGCCCAAGCCTTTTAGGCTGCTGTCAATGCTACCAATTTGATTCATTTCAATTGCATAAAAAGAAATGCAGTAGTCTAAACGTTTTATTTTTTGGTTGTTTTTCGGTAATTTTTTCTGTTTGATTTACTCAAAATCTGATGATGAATGGTTGGATCTGCAGATTTAAGTGGCTAAGTTTGTATAATTCGAGTGCCCCAGAGGTTTTTTAGTACACTGAATCCATTTATGCATTTAGAAATACAATTTAAACAACGATTTTGTTCAAATTTACATCGCCAGATTCCGACCAAAAAATCCAAAAGATAGAACGTTTAGCCAACACCAAAAGAAAAGAGTTCAATCGAAATTTCTAACTATAAGCTAGCCATCAACTTTGCTCCGTTGCAATTTGCACCTCATTAAAAAAAATTAATTATATGTAAAAGTTACTATAACAATATCTCATCAACTGCAACAAAATGTCATTAAAAAAATGAACGCGGAATAGTGAACATAACATAGAAGTTGGTGAACTTGATTATATAGTGAATGTGTAGACTGATATATTATATCTCAAAATGCAATACAACAAGCAATACACCTACTCTAAATGCAATACACCATGTAACTCACTAACTCACTCTGAAAGTTGAAAGCATCCCCACTTTTTTCAACAAATGAGGGAATTTGATGACCTAAATCCTCTTCCTACCACAATTAGAATAAATTAAATCAAATTCTCATTAAATTTACATTAATTTCTCATTAAATATACATTACTTTGTTTGTAATGTTGCTCGCATACGTATGTTCAGGTTTTCAAGCTCATTTCAATAATCTCTCGCATATACATTACTTTCAGGTTTTCAAGCTCATTTCAATAATCTCTTGCATATATATGTATATTGAAAACATGAATATTACTGTGTTTGTAATGTTGCTCCCATATACATTTATTTTCAGGTTTTCAAGCCCAGAACTTTATTGAAACTATGTGTTTTTTTTCCTCATTTAAACCGCTTGTAGGGATCTGAACCACGTAGCGAACCAGGTGAACAATGCGGATTCTGTTTTGAAGGTTAACAATGAAATTTTTTTATTTCAAATGAGAACAATGCGGATTTTGTTTTGAAGTTTAACCATGAAATTATTTTTTTCGATTCTCATTTGAAATTATATATATATATAAAAGCAAATTTGTGAGTTTTATGTCCAAAGAAATGATTTAAAAACAAACAATAAATCTTAGGTTTTTTAGACTTTCTCTGAGCAATTCAACAACGACGAGGTGAAAAACAGAAAGGTACTTTCAATATCCAACCCAAGAAAACGTCATCAGATATTTCCCCCCAACGATTCAACAACAGAGATAGCAAAAGCATAAATCCTCAATAATGGCGTTTGAGTTGGTGAAAAAGTGTGAGAAAACCATACCATAGTGCCACATTGTATAGCTGGTATATCATGTTTAACATACCAAACAACATATAAAGGAAGCTAACAAAGATAATTTCCTCAGGAAGCTTACCTGTTAAACTGGAATGTGTCGTCGAGAGCATGGTCGGAGCAGGGTCCAGGGATGATATATAACAATGCCGACCCAAATGGGCTGTATAAGGATGTGGCGCTGAATGGGTTGTATAACGATGTCGAGCTGAAAGGAAAGACACACCTAAGGAATTGTAGATATTCTTGTTAAACATAATATAACCTCAACAGTCTGACTGTACACTGCCAACTGTACTGGACAGTTGTACTTTCTATTTTTGTCTTGCTTGAGCTTATTTAGCTCAGCCATCTCCCATTACATTGGAATCTCTTCACAACTTCGTTTTTGTACTCTTCTCAATACATTTAAATATACTGTTTTCTGTTCTATCTTACTCTCTGCATTTCTTGCTTCAGAATTTATCATGGTATCAGAGCATCAACAGTAAGCCTCTTCACACAGTCTGGAGAGCAACACGATTCTCACAACGCAGAGCTTCATGGATCTTGACAGCACGCGACACAGTCTCTTTCACAAGGTTTGGAGAGTCGTCCGTCATACTCTTGAAAGATCCTTGCACGAAGCTTGCAGAGCGGACTACGCTCGAAAGAACGAGGAAGCAGAGACCGAGAAAGAAGAAACTTTAAAGTTTCTTGAACAATTTTTCAAGAATCGTCAAAGATTGACGAAGAAGAGCTGCAGAACGGAAAAACGTTTAAAAAACTCGCAGAATACGTTCAAAATCGTTAAAGATTGCTACAGAAGGCAGCATCGCTTAAAAGTTTTTCGAAATTCGCACAACTCTGTCAAAGATTGAAGCAGTGAACAAAGAATTCGTGTATTTCTTTCAAATCTTTGAAAGATTCACGAATCTTTCTTCCACAGGAGTAAATAACACGTCTCAAGTGCAAAGAACAACCATTGAGGCCGTAAGATTCGTACTCAGAATGGATCTGAAGCGGGAAACCAGTTCAGAAGGGACGAGGAGAGTGCGGAAAAGGTGAAAGCGTTTCAGTCGTTAGATCTTGCGCAGAGGCCCGACAGCCATTGGATCAGCGAGAAAGTGCACGAGGTTTAGTCCTCTGGAGTGCACAGGAGAGATTTCGACTTGTGAAGTCGCGAAATCTCGACATCATCTGGACCATCCATCAAAAGACACGTGGCGAGATCCTGTTCCATTGCAAAATCGGTAATCGGGAGTTGGACGCACAAAGGCAATTGCACTCCAAAAACTCCGATACGCGATATCGCGAAATCCTGAGAGGACTTGTGAGCCGTCCATCTCAGAGGACAGGTGGCAGCAGATCCAAGCCATCACTCCATCGACATTCAGGGTTTCAAGTTGACAGAGAAGTTGTGTCAACGGAGCATCGCAAATCGTGATATCCCGAGGTTGAATCAAGACCGTCCATCTTTCAAGGACGCGTGGCGTAAATCCGAGGACTCGAGAAAAGTCCCGAAAAGGAAAGAGCCCAACGACATATCGAGATTCGGCGTTTCGCGAATCTTGAGGACAAGTAACTCGAGCACTTCAGAACTCCGAAGTCCGAAATCCTGACAGGAGGAAAGCTCTGTTTTGGGGCCCAACTGACGTCATCTAGTCAAAATTGTGGGATCGAGAATCTCCACAGGGAAATCCCCGAAGCAGACTTCAGCCGTCCATTTGTTCAGGACGCGTGGCAAAGATCGAGGCTTTCGAAAATTTTTCCGAAAACAGAGTCCATCGGCATCACGGGATTCGGAAAATCGCGGATCCTGGAGACGAGAAGTCTGGAACATATCAAATCGCGAATTCGCGAGGAGAAATCAGGACCGTCCATCTGTTAGGACGTGTGGAGGTGATCAAAGCAATCGCGAAATTTCCCGAAAGGAAAGCGCCATCGGTAAATCGGAGATCGGGGAATCGAGGAGTCAAAAGAACTCGTCATCAGAACTCGCGAAATACCGATTCGCGATATCCCGACAAGATATGGACCGTCAGATCACACAAGATCTGGACCGTCGAATTGTCCAAAGGCAATTTTTCGCATTTCGGCGATTTGAAAGTCAAAGAGCCGGAAAAGCCCGTAGCGCTTTAACAGTAAGGCGTGTGGTCAAATTGCAAGGAGACTAAAGGCAAATTCAAGCCCGATAAGCTCCCTTCGGCCATCGRCAAATCGGCGATCGGAGGTAAATCCGAAATTTCCCTCTGTTTTTTTTTCTGCAATTTTTTTAATGGCGTCATCTAGCAACTTAGGACCAACTCAAGGTCCGATTCTACTGGGAAAGAATTACGAGTTCTGGTCTCTTCGGATGAGATCATTCTTGCAAGCACAAGAGTGTTGGGAACCAGTGGATCTTGGATATGTGGAACCGGATCCAGCCGCCCTCGCTGCCATGACAAATGCGCAGAGAATCGCTCAGGCAACACTGAGGAACAAAGAAAATAAAGCAAAATTTTGGATTCAAAACTCTGTGGATGATTCGATTTTCTCGAAAATCACAGGCGCTGGTACTTCAAAACAGGCCTGGGACATCCTCAAATCTTCCTACCAAGGAAATGACAGGGTCAAAACAGTTAAATTGCAGACCTTGTGGACGCAATTCGAGACTCTAAGGATGACAGAGTCCGAAACTGTAGATCAGTTCATGACCAGAGTCATGGGAATCGTGAACCAGATCAGACTGATTGGTGAAACCATCATTGATCAACAAATTGTTGAGAAAACTCTCAGAAGTCTACCCAAGAAATTTGAAATGGTTGTAACAGCAATCCTTGAATCCAAGGATCTGTCAAGATTTTCAACAGATGAATTAATTGGTTCTCTGGTGACACATGAGACCAGACTACATCTTATAGATGAGTCAATCTCTAATGCTTTCAAAACTCAATTCTCCTTCAGCAGAGGGAGAGGCAAAGGAAGAAGCAGAGGTCACCAAGGAAGAGGGAGCAATCAAAGTAACTCTCACTTCAGTGGAGGCAATAGACAACAATATCCGAATCAAAATTTCCAAGGTCAAAGATATCAACAACAAAATCAACATCAGAATTTCCAGCCTCAAAGAGGTAGAGGGAGAAGATCAAATGACAAAACAAGCATACGATGCTATTACTGCAAAAAGTATGGGCACTATGAATCTGAATGCAGGAAGAAGCAAGCAGATCAGCTCTCAGGCAGAGCACATGTGTCAAATCACACGGGAGAAAACTCAGGAGGTATGTTTCTCTCATGCCACAAGACTGAACATCAACCTAAAGATCTCTGGTTGCTGGACAGTGGATGCAACAATCACATGACAGGTAACAAAGAATTACTTTCATGCATTGATTCTTCAATCTCATTTGATATTACACTTGGAAATGATTACTTATTCAAGGTTCAAGGAAAAGGAACTGTTCCTATTCTTACTAAACAGAATGTAAAGAAAGACATAAACAATGTCTATCATGTTCCAGATTTAAAACATAATTTGCTAAGTGTAGGACAACTTATTGAACATGGCTATAAGGTACTTTTTGAGGGAACATCTTGTAAGATATATGACAAAATCCCAAGCAAAAAATTAATTTCTGAAATCCATATGACTGCCAATAGGATGTTTCCCCTTACCCTCAGAATTGCAAATCTAAGTCAACCATATGCACAGAGTGCATCAACCCTGAATGAAACTATGGTTTGGCATACAAGATTTGGACATCTACCATTTTAGAGTCTAAGTCTTCTTCAGAAAAACTCCATGGTCAAAGGTCTACCTATCTTTAAAGATCAAATTCCCCCATGTGAGTCTTGCATACTTGGAAAACACAAGAGAACCGGTTTTCCACAGTCTTCCAATCAAGCCAAACAACATCTTGAACTTGTTCACACTGACCTATGTGGACCAATGCAAACAGAGTCAATAGGTGGTAGTTTTTACCTTCTAACGTTTATTGATGATTTTAGCAAGAAAATATGGATCTATTTTCTCAGACACAAGTCTGAAACATTTGCAAAATTCAAAGAATTCAAGGTAGAAGCTGAAAAACAGAGTGACAAATACATCAAAGTACTCAGGTCAGATGGAGGAGGAGAATACAACTCCAGAGAATTTGCAAATTTCTGCAAATCTCAAGGCATTATCATGCAAACAACAACCAGGTATACTCCACAACAGAATGGAGTGGCTGAAAGGAAAAATCAGACCATAATGAATATGGCAAGAACACTTCTTAAAGAGAAACACTTGCCAAATACTTTTTGGGCTGAAGCAGTAGCATGCTCAGTTTATCTCCTGAATAGATCACCAACCACAAGTCTAAAGATGAAAGTTCCCCAAGAAGCATGGAGTGGGACAAAGGTCAATGTAGCGCATCTAAGAACATTTGGATGCATAGCATATGCTCACATACCTTCCGAATTAAGGAAGAAACTTGATGACAGAAGTGAAAAATGTATTTTCACTGGCTATAGTGAAACATCCAAAGCTTATAGGCTTTACAATCCCATCACCAAGAAATTAATTCTCAGCAGAGATGTACAATTTCTGGAAAATCAATTCTGGAATGATTCAAAAAATCAGCAAGTGGACAGTCAAAATCCATTGCTGCCAAGTTCTAAAAACACAGAAAATTCAGAAAAGCAAGTACCTCAAACTATTCTTCCAAGATTGCAAGTACAAAGACAACCTGAACACTCACAGGATAACTCAACTTCCAACAGAGAATCATTCTCTGAACCACAAAATCAGAGAACTCGAAGTTTGAGAGAAATCCATCAGCAGTTGGATGACTTTGAGCAACACAATCTTTTTGCTTAATGTCATGTCAACCTACATCCTTTAAGGAAGCAGCTAAGGAGCCACATTGGGTTCAAGCCATGAACCAAGAAATTGACTCCATTGAGAAGAACAAGACATGGGATCTTGTTGATTTGCCAA
>SNQJ01S0000947.1:0-27300 GCA_010110895.2 Picea sitchensis
TCCAAATGCCTCAACTTCTGTAGATTTCATTTACTGCTGCAAGTGTGCTAGCCAGAGATTTGGTTAAAGGGTTCCTGCTCAGACAGGAAGGAATCACGACACCTTGTCTTCTGTAGATTTCATTTACTGCTGCAAGTGTGCTAACCAGAGATTTGGTTACAGGGTTCCTACTCAGACAGGAAGGAATCACAACACCTTGTCTTCTGTAGATTTCATTTACCCCTGCAAGTGTGTGTTAGCCAGAAACTGGGTTAGGGATTCCTTCTCAGAAAGGAAGGGATCAGACTGCCCCGTTCTCTGTAAACCTCAGTCTCATAAGTGTGCTAAAACAGAAATCGGGCTCAAGGCTCCTGCTTAGAAAGAAAGGAACTAGGTGGCTTTGTTCTCTGTTAGATAGAGTTAATTGTTTTCTGCATTACTGTTTTCATGAAAGAGTGTTAATACTGAGTCTCTGTTTGAGAGTAAGGGTCCTGTTCTCTGATTGCAGAATAGTTATTCTTTCCCATTGCAGTGTTATTTTAATGTAATCCAGGATTCTTAGATTGAACTTTAAAGAAATGCAATAGGGGAATCACTTTCCTGTGATTTAATTCAGAGCTTCAGTTCATTCAAGCAAGTATAATTAGTATAAGTTTCTTTACTACAACACTAAGTTGATTTTGGGATTGAGCATATACAGTGTGTGGCTATCTTTGAAATAAAAGACTTCCCTGGGTTGATAATTTATGTATCACTCGATTGTTTAAATCAATTAAGAAATTATAGTGACCAACACATCACAACCTGCATATTAGGTGGAGGTCGAATACAATCACCACCTATACAACTTGGTTGGATCCCTTTCATCATCCTTTATTTCATCAGATAAAGTTGTCTGACTCTCTAAAAAATTAAATTGAAAAATTGTGAAACTCTTTCCAAGATATATGAAAGTAGAGGAACCACTATCGAATATATAGAAGTCTCAAGGTGGGGGGATGGGGATAAGGAGCTCACTTCCTATTTGGCATTTTTTCGAAAAAGTTCCTGGTGTAATTACTAGAGGAAACAATGGATATGGGCACTAATCTCCACCTCTAACATGAGAAATATGTCTTGGTTGTGCAGTCTACTGAGCAACTGAAGGGGTTGGAGTAGGTACTGATACATGAAAAGGCTTGACAGGGAAAATTTTAAGCCTTGTACTGTATAATCCATTTGAAATGGGTAACTTTTGCAATTTTTGAACTTCACAGGTGATTATTTTCAAAATATTGTGTTATGAAGCACTTGGAAATTCCTACAAGCTATTGGCATTACACAACATTATCCAAGTACCAATAAAAAGGAGGATAGACTTAAAATATATTGTTGA
The DNA here is from genome assembly GCA_010110895.2 of Picea sitchensis. Taxonomy (NCBI): domain Eukaryota; kingdom Viridiplantae; phylum Streptophyta; class Pinopsida; order Pinales; family Pinaceae; genus Picea; species Picea sitchensis. The sequence goes on from SNQJ01S0000947.1 coordinate 1,355, forward strand.
AGCTCTAGAACTCAATTATGTATGACAAATTGATCCATTTTTCTTCCTGTATGAAGTATAAACATCCTAGTATTGGCTGACTTCATTAAGGTTAGCAATAGCTCCAATGCGAAACTTCCTTGTATTAGTTGATCCTGACTCACTTTATTAGGATCAACAATAGCTCCAATGCCCAAACTTGCTGAAACTGTGACACTCATTGATGTATTATAGCTTGACCTCCTTTTCTTTACTTCCTATATGAAGTATAAACATCATAACACTTTCTCACTTCACTAGGATCAACAATAAGCTCCAATGCCCAACCTTCTTGTTTTAATTGATCTTGGCTTCCCTATGGAAGTGCACCAATATCTACATCCTTCTTGTTTTAATTGATCTTGGCTTCCCTATGGAATTGCACCAATATCCACATCACAACCTACATATTAGGCGCAGGGGAGGTGGAATACAATCACCATTTGTATGACTTGGTTGGCTCCCTTTCAACTTCCTATTGTCTGGCTCTCTGAAGGTTTAACTTTGAAAAACTTTATAACTCTTTCAAGGATATATGAAAGTAGAGGAATCCTTATCAAATATCCAAGGGGATCAAAGGGGGGTAAGGCACCCACTTCCTATTTGTATTTGGTGAAAAATTCCTATTATAAACCCTGGAGGACACAATGGATATGAGTGTTGATTTCTACCTCTAACAGGGAATGGATGTGGAAGTTGAGTAGTCTATTGAGCAACTGGAGGCACTGATAAATGAAAACACTGAGAAATTAATGAATATTGGATAGAGGGATACCAAATTGGCTACAAAGGGCTGAGATGTCATTCAATTGAGCTAAATTGTGTACTCAACACAAAATATTTTTCCTATTGTAATAGTAGTATAGGTTTCTCTTGTTCCTGCTTTGCTGATGAGTGGGAGTTACTTTGTGAAACTAACAACTATTGAGGATGTTTTTGAGTGCTTATGGATTTCCTGAAACAGAGGTAAGCTTACTGCAATTATATATCAATGGAAAAAAAAAGGAAAGAAGTTGCTACAGTCAAAAGAAGTACATGTTGGACCAATATATTTGTGCTAAAAAAATTAAAAGGCTGAGATGTCATTGAATTGAACTGAACTGTGTACTCAACACCAATGTTTTGTGCTATTGTAACAATAATATAGGTTTCTATTGTTGTTCTTTCTCTACTGATGACTGGGAGTTTCTACAGTCAAAATAAGTACCTATTGGACCAATAGATGGCTCTTGTCGGGAGGATTATTTTTACTGATTCAACTCCATCTAAACTATACATAGTTTCATTGTCATAAACTTCCCGGAAAGCTCAAAACTGTAATATATTTTGCATACGAGATTTATTTGCATCATTTTTAGGATTGTGATAGATCCTCACAAGCATGGATCCCAACACAGGTACGAGCCTCAAGGTGATAAAGGAGATAAATAAAGATCCTTTGGATTGATACAGAGTTGCAAACGATTGATGAAATAGAACACAATGAAAGTTAATATTAAAATTGTGCTTTATCGTGAATAGAATAGAAAATAATACAAATCCCCAAGCATTAATCTGAAGCAAAGATAAATAGAGAAAAAAAAATATCCCCAAGTCTTAATCCAAAGAAAATTTAAACAAGTAGTCCACCTATTAATGCACATCGCACTAACCATCATAACATATTAATAATGAAAACATCATTAACAAACACCTAAAAAATTCTTCCTATTAAATAACATAGTTGCAACAATTTAAATGTGAAGCCATCACTTATACATAATATATAATGGATAGAAACAATATTTAGTGGGATGGTTAAACCGATAATGCATTGGAGAATGAAAATGTAATTTTCCATTACATTATTTTACTTCTGCAACATATCATTTTTCTACTACAATATTAGATATTTCTTGAAAATGTATTGTTGTTTTTATATAATTTATAATAGTGATAATCATTTATTAATACAAAAATATAAAGTCAAGCCAAGGAGGTGTTAGTTAAATCATTAGGTTGATGGAGAATAACAAGTTCCATCCCCATGGTTTTTAAGAGAATCCTTCCTCCTAAATCTGAGTAGGGGTGTTGTGCTCCCTTTTTTGAGCTCTTTGATGCTAGGGTTTCCGCTACATCTCTAGGGTTTCATTTTTGACATACCTCCCTCGATCCTAACAATAATCCTCCCACCCACCTATCTGATTCGAATCTAATGTCTTCAACAAAGGGGGCGGAAGCCCCCTCATACCTAAAAGTTGTAGTAGAAGAAGTGAAAAAATCTGCCAATGCACGGTTGTCGTTCAACCTATTAGCACTAGAAGTCACACCTAGACTGTTGTAGGTGTAATCCTAGTACCCATCAGAATATAAATGGTTAAAACAAGTTTATACTTGATTGGATCAACAAGACTGAGTAAGAAAGGGATAGGGAAGCAAACTATCTGCAGAGGCATTCCATTGGGCATGGAGTCATAACATCCTATAGATCAAAGGCATTTAAACTGTATACCAGATGAGAGTTTTATATAATTATGGGTAGAAGCATAGATAATATGACAAAAGTAAGAACATCCATAGCACAAAGATCCTTTCTGCAAAAAGATTAAAGATTTCTCAAACAATAAACAATTATTAATGGGCAAGCTACATCAAATCCTCTATTGTTCATGAATCCATCAATCAATGACAACTATGATCCTCAAAACCTGTAATATATTCAAGCAAGAGGATGACAAGAGAAATGGAAAAAAAATAATACAATATGACAAAAAACTCTCATGAATATTTAATGGAAGAAATGCTAATTACAACAAGCCCTCAGGCTTACAAATAAGCAACTAAACTGCTCCTCCATCATTCTCCTCTCTTGGATCATGAATCCAACCCTTTCCTCAACAAACCAATGTTATATATAGTGTATCAATCCTTCCTAATCTAAAGAGGTCGAATCCCAAGTGGTTTCATTGGATTCCCTTTTCTCTAGGAGCTGTTACAACAAGGTGAAACATAAAATCCACCTAGCTCTTATTTTTTTGGATCTTGTCTATTTTGATAAATGCTTTTTGAAACGGGTCATGTTGCTTGATCCGGTGATAGAAAAAATGTCCCTCATGTCCAAATACCTCCTAGGATACCATTTGAACCCCCTAATATAGGTGTCATCCATTATACAACTCAAATGTATCAATATGTTAGAGTTTGCAGTGCAATTTCAAGATTCACTACAAACTTTCCTATAAATGATGATTTCAACGTTTCTCCCAAATGACGAACTGGGTCGGGATGATTTTTTTTCATAAATTCCATTGTATTATGATTCATATCCACAAAAAAAATCAAAAGAACCCAGATCGGAATTTAAAAGTTATGATGAAAAAATGACTCTCATGTGTACTAAATCACTGCAAATTGTCCCAAAATACCAGTTCACAACGCCTTTGACAACACGCACTGCAAACTTTCATGTAGGTGTCTGTTTACCTCCAAAATGATTCCAACATTTAAAACTTGCATAAGAAGTTGGGAAAAACCTTCCATAGCATGCTACAAACCTCTTGAAACATGAAGTAACCTTTAGAAATCATATGAATATGGTAACCTTAGTTCAATACAAAAATCATTACTCAGGTTATAAGTATGTGCAATAAAGTGAACCATGGAAAAATGATGTTGATGCAAATATAATATACTGTATTCATCTTTTCCTAGTGCTTCTTCAGTATGTCCTCTTTGCATTTTCTCACAAAAATTCAAACATCCCACCCTTTGGAATGCTTCCTTGAAAAATGGTTCAGAATGATAAGTTATATGTCATGTGGCTCAACCTTGGCAATCTCTCCCCCTTTGTGAATATTATTATCTTGCTAAATGTCCATGATTATTGTTTGAAAACCTCATGTTGTATCTAAATCTTCAACTGGTGTCTCACAAACTAGACTAGGACTTAGTTGGAAGCATCCAATCCTCTTTCATATGCTACAGCCAGTTCGTAGTGCCAGTTTGCAACATGCTTCATTCAAACTGTTAGACTTGTTTCTTGAAACCAACCTGAAGAACATGATGCATTGAATGCACTGAAAACAATGAGATATACATTGATACATTTCCAAGGTACAATGGTGAGAGATTAGTTCATAAGGTACTTCTTGATACACTGCAAACTTTCAGGTGAGTTTGCAACAAATAGATTGGACACTTGACTTGACCCTCAAATGGTTGAAAATGACACAATGGAACCTTTTGTACATCTCTTTAAGACAATACACATGACAATGATAAGTTTAATACCAAGGGTGTGACCCATGATGACCCATATTTCTTTCATGATGATGAACATTATCATGACACCAAGGCTCTTAAATCGACTAAGGTCAGATTTTTTGACTCCTGAACATTTCATGTGCTAACATTGGCTCTAGAGGGGATGGCATGCTCCCTGTGAGCTTCCAAGAACATTGTGGTTCCATTTCCTTGTCCATTGGGATACAGAGTCTTATTATTGATCTACTGCAAACCAAGAAACTAAAAGAAACAAAAATGATCATATGATGAGCTTATTCCCCTATTTATAACCTAATCTTTGGGATGCTTGATCAGGTGAAATAAAAAAATCCATTGCAGACATACAAGGATCTTGTCTATTGATTTAATTCCTTTGATACCCCTGCTTAATGGAAATTCAAATTGGAAATTAAATCCAATCTGAAAACTCATCCACTTTGAAGAACCAATTCCACTGACTGATTCTAGGTAACTCATAAAGGTCTCTTTCTTTAATGTTTCCAACAGAAATGCAAAAGGATCTTGAAGAATATGTGTTAATAACACTTGTTGATCTATAAAAAGGAGAGGACATCCTGTGTCTATAGTTCCTTCATGTTCACAAGTATAAAGAAACATACAAGATTCTTTATTCACTGTATCCTTTTCTTCAAATGCTGATTTTTATTGTTCTAAGTTTTCAAATGAAAGATCATTCTCAGAACAAATGGAAACAATTTGATTATTTTCTTTACCATGTATTTCAACCTCAATAAAATTCTCCATATACAGAACCATAGGATCACTAAGAAAATGGAAAGTTTGTTGTTGACTTATATGTTATCATTATGTTCCAAAAAACTTGTGTGATTTTGTAGCTCAACTCTCTCTTCTCTATAAGCAACTTAAATTTTTTCTTTCAAAAGCTTAAATGAAGAAAATCATAAGGGAAATGAATTAAATCCAACTAAGTCAAAATTTTCCCTATGATAGAGGTCATAACTGTCATAAATGGGTCGAATGCTTTCATAAGACTGTCGAAATGAATTATTTTTTGGATGAAAGGATATTTCTGATGTTTTTTGGAAATCAACCTCATCATAATTATTGTAATCATCATATACAAGTAAACAAAAGGCTTCTTGAATATCAAAAATAACAAAATTAGAGACAACATATTTCTCCTCAATAGGCTGCTCCTCCAACTCCTCCTCATGGCATCCTTCTTGTTCATGTTCACTGTCAATTATGTCTGCATTCCACTCCTCATCCTTAACTTGATCTGAAAATTTTCCACGGGCTTTGAGATTATCCTCAACCTCTTGAGCATCAATGAACATTTGTTGCAAGGTGACATACCTCCTTTCTAGGAGAAGAAGAGACAAATTTGGATGAAGAGTTGTTACATAACACCGTCTAGTAGTAGTTTCAGGAGGTCGAATATCTAAAGGCAAGATGCAATAAAAACCATAAAATCTCTTGTTGAAAATAGAAAGATCTTCACCCTCCCCTCTTTTCAAAACATAAAAATCAGCTAAGTATTGGTCAAGATATTTTTTCTCTCCCCGGTACCTTGAAAATGCACCAAATAACTCAACCCATGAACCAATGGAACCAACCTCTAGATTTTTAAACCACAAAGCAGCATCTCCAACCAAAGATTTGGCAAATAACCTCATAAAAACATCCTCGTGCATAATTTCCAAATTGTCAATGACATTCTGAAAATATCCCAAATGATTCTCAGCTATAATATGATCTTATCCAACAAAAAGAGGCAAATATTCTAAAAACTTGTGAGGGTAAGGATGAAGAGTAGATGGAATCTTTAAGGGTTTAAACATTTTTTCTCTTTTTCTGGAATGAACATCAGTAGGCTGAAAGTGAGGTTCAATGGATTGATTGCAAATTCCACCAGTGGTGGTATAATATGGTACTATGCTCAGAGAAGGTGGTGAAACAGTTGTATCATTCACATGGTTACAGGGTTGATCATGTTCAGGAAGGATTTGAATACAAACATTGTTCTCATATGTTTCAGATGAAGGACTGGGATCAACATCAACTATGTAAGAAGAATAAAGACCTTCTTCTTTCAAAGAGGGATATACAGTAATAGGCTTATGGTCATCAGAGTAAACAAAGCAAAGACTGTTTCTCTTGATATATGAAGTAAAGGAAAGGAAATAAATGATAAAAAAGAATATGAGCTCTTGAAGAAAACTTATATCTTGATACATGGAATTCTTGTGTCTTCCTTCCATTTTTTGTTCGATATCGTTCCTTAGTGGAGTCCCGTAACTTGATTGGAATCACCGACAAGTTCTTAAAATGCGTGGAGTTGGCATGGTGAAAAATTGCAGTATACTCTATCACCAATCCTTGGTCACCATCAAGAAATGGAAGTAATCTGTGTCATACATCCCAGGGAATATATTTAACTTCATCCCTGACAATGGCGCCAAAAATGTTAGCACTAGAAGTCACACCTAGACTCTTGTAGGTGTAAGCCTAATACCCATAATAATATAAATGGTTAAATTTTTTTTATGCTTGAGTGGATCAACAAGACTGAGTAAGAAAGGGAGAGGGAAACAAACTGTCTACTGATGCATTCCATTGGGCATGGAGTCATAACATCATATAGATCAAAGGCATTTAAATTGTATACCGAATAAAAGTTTTATATAATTATGGGTAGAAGCAAGAGGATGACAAGAGAAATGGAAAACAAAGAACACAATATGATAAACAACTCTCATGAATCTTTAATGGAAGGAATTCTAATTACAACAGGCCCTCATGCTTACAAATAAGAAACTAAACTGCTCCTCCAACTCTTTTTACGAGGAAAATCTCTCTATGGCATGGGGTAAACCACAATAGATGTAAATGACTTCAAAAATCAACTCTAATCTCAAGTATGTTATATAAACAAATATGCTAGCAAGACAAGATAACGAGCCTACCTCGTCCATACGTTCGATGAAGTCCACTTTTGAGAATGCATGGGGTAAACCACAATAGACGGAAATGACTGCAGAAATAAAATATAATCTCAAGTATGATATATAAACAAATATGCTAACAATATAAGTTAAAGAGCCTACCTCGTCCAGATGTTCGATGAAGTCCACTGTTGAGCACTTGACTCAAAGAAATACACCTACAACTTATCCTCAACAACCAATAAACAAAAGTATAAGGTCATAATATATAAAGTAAGCACATTCAATAGCATAATCCATCAATATTCATAACAAATATTCCCATGGAATAACAATTCAAATATTTGCAAGACATTAATTGGATGAGAAAATAGTATTTCTATTAAAATGTAATCAACATAAGTGTATGAATTACAAACTTTGTATGTCAGCACGATTCAAAACTGAGAAACCAAGTCCCTTCTAGCTGGGTCTCCACCACGTCAATCCTCCACCAAATGCAAGCTCATATAAGAGAGACAATGAAGTTCTCAATCAAGTAGGGAAGAACTTGGGGGATGAACAATGTGTTCAGACTTAAAAGGATAAAGGGATGCAGACTCAATATGAAGTGAATAATTTCTCTAGAGTAACTTTGCTCTCAAAGTTGAATTCTTCTCCTCTCTTCCACATCTTGGATAGGGCACATTTATATCCTTCAAATGGAACTGAAGGGCCGAGTCGGAACATTTTTAGTATATGGAAGGTCAAGGATCATGGATCTCATGACGTGACATGGAAACACGACACCATTTTTTAATTTTGGGCACACAACTCGATGTACGTGGGTTTAGTGGTGCAACCTGCATATACGCATGTTGTAAAACTATTAGGGCACGTATATGTGGAAAAATACTATTTTTATCTCTGGGAACTGCAAATAGGGACTTCAAGTCTACATAGGGAAATGGAAAAAGGCCTTCTGAGAAAATTTTCATAGGGTGAGGTAAATATTTCTATAACAGATGCCCCCCTAATGTGTGAAGTTATAGGAGTATTTGTGATGGACGAAATACATTATAATACCCAGGAGTGGAGTAATGGAGACCCAGCTGGATGAACTAGTTGCTCATGAGAATATTACAATCTGTACTGACTTTGCGCACATAGCTGCCAATTTGAATTACACTGCAGATCCATGCGAAAATATATCAAATAATTTTTCATGGACATGAATAGGCAATACAAAGGTGTCTACACACCAAAGGTTTTCAGAGTCATGAACATGGCCCAGTAAAACCAGTCTCAAAATCAATATGAAGATATCTGTACAATTGAGTACAATATGATCTCCCATGGTCATTGAAGTCACATAGGTATTGGTCCACTGAAAGATAGTAACAACTCAGGAAAGCTGTAACTATGAACTGATGTCTTCAAGTCTTCTACACGATCTGCGAAAGGTGAAAGTCTACATTATGTGAATAAAGGAGTTGAGGTCGAACACAATGAGACTTTGTTTGATTATCGATCATTAAGGTATACCGTTAAAAACTGTGAGACAACCTATCGATAATGAAAGTAGGTATCAAGGCATCGAGTACATTCTTACAAGTGTGTGTAAAGAAGTTGAGGTCAAACACTTGAAGAATCCATCAATCATGAGACATTGATGTATTCCCAACTGTTGATGGTGAGAGAACCTGCCATTGATGACTACAAGCCTCTAGGTACTCATAGGACTCTAGGTCTCATTTCCAGAATAGATGGGTTGAAGTCGATGGAAGGAGACTTGTTGAAAGGATAGTATTGAGGCATCTCTCATCATTTAGCACGAGGTACAAAGTAGGAGCTTGATGATTTGGATGAAATTGAACGAGGAACATGTTCATGAACCAAAGACCATGTGCATCTTTCGCGTGTGCTAGGTGCAAGCGATACATGAAAAAGATCCTTTGAATAACAACCAATAAGGAAAAATGATGATAAAGGAGAGGAAACCACCAATAAGGCTAATGGCCTCCAAGAAACTACACGAATACCAATGTGTGAATATATTTTTTGTCGTCGAACACAAGGGAAACCCTCCAGTCAACGACCAATGATGAAATGTTGACTTTTGGGTTCAAGGTTACCTACCAATGATGAAAGTAGGATCAGGGTGCATGATAGGAATACAACTTCATGAAACTTTGAGACATACTAAGGGTATGACCGACATCAAAATTCAAGATTTTTGAGGGATCGCCGACACAGGTTGATAGACATCCTTTTAATAAGAACATGATACATATGGAAGAATATGGAAGCATAGACTCAATGATGAAACTTCGTGATGCAGGAGGCACCAATCAAAATCTCCATAAGGACTAGAAGAGTAACCAGTTGGGGGAGTAAACTCTAAGTAATGAGCTCAACTTCCTAAGTTCATGCTAAACCTCAAAATTTTGATGAAAAGTGGACTCAAAAGTTTGTGCTCTGTTCAAAGGAGACATGACTGCTGCCAATATAAGATAATATTCTTTTCCTGCCCGTCTTTTTTTTTTGTCATAGTCAAACGAATGCTATGATATAGAGGAGGAAACGAGTGTTACAAGTAAGAAACTAGTTCCATCAATGGAACATACCTATGCTCAATGCAAGTAGGTGCATGCAGGAGATGGAAACTCAGGGGAATTTGTCCTCTTGGGTATAAGGTGTCAACCTGCAAAGGATATAAACAAGGCTCTGCTTAGATGATGATGAAAAATGTTGAGGTGGTAGGGTTATAATATGATAGAGAGAACTGACAATAGGATCAATACTTCAAGAAAGATAATGAGATGCAATTACAACTTAACACAAAACAATGTCCTTTTTTCATGAATTTAGTATACTTGGTTTGAAAAGGGGGTAAACTTACACCAAATAGATGTCCTTTCAAATCCAATTTAAGAGTGTGAAAGAGACAATTTCACTCAACAATCTTTTCGCTTTTTGAGAGAGTCAGAAAAGAGCTTAAACCAGACTCGTTGGGAGTTTTCTAAGAGGAATGTCATGGGGGAGGCCAAGGCTCCCATGCAGGACTTCTATTGAAAGTCAACAACTCACAGATAACTGGCACAAGCTTGGAAAAACCCAAATCTTTCCAGTCGAGGAGGACAAAATACTTGCAGAGGTTACCTTATCTACAATATATTGAAGAATGCCCCTTATCCAGAAGGGTGTAGAAGAAGGAAGTTGAGGCTCTACAAGATATTCCCACTCAAAGGAAACCATCCTAGGACTTGGAGGGAGCATACTCAAAGAGAGTGGAATACTCCCTTGTTCAAAAGATACAGGACTGTAAATGCTAAGGACATGGTCAAAAGATGCATCACCCCCCAAAAGAAGAGTGGGATTGACCAAAGATTGCATTGACAATGTTGCTTCCTTAGAATTGTCACTCTCCAAAAGAAGAGTGGGATCGGCCAAAGATTGCATTGACGTGACCACTTCTTCAACCATTGGTTGAATAGGATGCAAGGAAACAAGGTCAAGAGACTCATCACCCCCAAAAATAGGAGTGTCGGTCTAAGATTGCATCGACATGACCGTTGGTTGAACATGATGCAAGACAAGGTCAAGAAACACAACACCACCAAAAAGAAGAGTGGTGTCAGCCGGATATTGCATCGACATGACTGTTGTAATAACCAAAGAAGGTTGGGAAACCAAAGACAACTTAGAACCTGAAGGGCCCCCAGGAAAGGACCACACTTCTTGTATCACAACAGCAGCAGGGCACAAATGAGTAAGCTGATCTCCTTTGCAAATCATACAAAGGAACTTGGTATTACATGTTACATGTCTAGGCTTCTCAATCGTATGAATTCCCCCAACATGACTTGTAGTGGCTGGTGACATGCTCCTAGCATGACTTTCATAGGCTAGTAGTAAATCTCCAACATGACTTTCAGAGGTTGGTGATGAATTACCAACATGACTAGCAGAGGTTGGTGATGAACCTTGAACATGACTAGCAGAGGTTGATGATGAATCCCCAACATGACTAGCAGAGGTTGGTGATGAATTCCCAACATGACTAGCAGAGGTTGGTGATGTAAGTGCAGTGTGAGTAGAAGTGACTATATTTTTACCCCCAACATGACTTTCAGGGACTGGTTGTTGGTCTTCAACATGAATTGTAGATTTTGTTGACCAATCTCCAACATGACTAGTAGAGGTTGGTAATATAATGTCAGTATGACTGGACTAGCGACGGTTGGTTGCGGCATTTGAGACCAAGGTTCTAGAAAAGATTGGTTTTGAGAAATTGCAAGCCAGGAAGGGTTTTGGTATACACCATGGCTCTGTCTAAAATGAAAGTATTCTCCTCCAAACTGATTCATAAAGGGTTGTAAGGGCATCGTCATCGAGGAAGTCACTTACGAAGAGAAAGTGACATGACAAGGGTTACTCAAGTGAGGGTATATGTTTCCCCCAAACAAAGGAACTCCGTGAAGGGGGTTGCCCATACTATAAAATTGACTCCCCCCAGATGAAACAATAGAGGAAAGATGGAGGTACGCCATGGGAAAATCGTTCATAGGAACTGACATAGCGAAAGAAGGATAGATGTAAGGGATTTAATAAGTAGAATGACCACCCATTTGAGAACTTTCTCCTGGAAAAGTGAAGCTAGGATTGGATCCATAGGAAGGAATATTCCAACCTCCTACCATAAGAGTTGGTTGATGGATATGACTCCCACCAAATGAAAAGGGAGAATAAGGAGGCATCATGCCCCCAAACCCAAAACTAGGATTCACATAAGGAGATGAGACAAAGGATGGCAAGTGTGAAGACATGTCCGACATACCATGAGAAAAATGATTAGAGGCCCAATGTATTGGTTGAGTATCATGATTCAGCATAGCACTCAAAAATACAAAAGGATTTGTCCCCGTGGAATGAGAAAATACCATGGGTTGGGTAGCGCTAACTGAGGGATTCACGCGGACTCCACCAACCATAGTAATGAAAAATCATGACACAATACAAAATCCTAAGGCCAACTAATAATCAAAGAGCACACCAAAATAAACAAAATTCCAATATGCACACTAACAAGATAAAGTGTCTGAAAGTGTCCTCCCTTCCTAAAGTAGGTATGTCTCGCCCAAGAGGGGCCTGAGACTCCCTACAAAATATCAGAGGTATCAAAATCAGTTATAAGGGCCCTCGTGGTCTTAACAACTAGTCGGTTAGATGCCCCAGAGATGTAATCCTCCATAAAGGTTGTGTGTTGTCTGACCCTTATCTGACCCATGGTACCTATAGAATAACCCCTGCAAGTAACCTATGTGGTACCTATGTCAAGAAGTTAAGCAACCATGATATAACTGATGCGCAGGCGAACAGTTGTAAGTGAGGTACACCATATGGGAAAGGTAACAAAGCTCAAAACCTCGAAAGCACCACCTCTCATGGAGGTAAAGGTACTAGCAAGATCCCCAGAAATATATCTAACACTAAGAAGGTATTGGGGGGATATCCCCTCAACCAACCTCACACGACCTCGTTCTTAACTCCGGTGTAAGCGGAGCCTCATGAAGTCACCAATTATACAATGGATTTCACCACTCTATTAGTTAGACACATGTTGATTTAATATCCTTGGAGAAGTTTACTCACAAAATCCTATTCCAAGTCTCTAAATCCTAAGCTAGTTTGTGCACCCTACAAATAAAATCGTTTCTAATCAATTTTAAATTTATCAGTGTTGCTTTTAGTGGCCTTTCTTACTCAAAAAGGTGCGGTAGTGAAATTGATGATGTTATGACTCAGCAAGTAAAATAAATGAATATGAATAAAATGCAAAGTCCTAACTTCAATTCCCAATAAATGATAATCTTTTCAAAATGAAATTCAAAATAAGACGCAATCTTTCCATACATGTACTAAGATCAACGATAAGAACCCAAAAGATCAAATGCCAACAATGAAAAATGTTTATTATTTTTGTATTTTCAATATAAAAGAATGAAAATGCAAGGACTGAATAACAACTTGATATAAATATCCTACTGTATGTAAACATAGACAAACCAAGTAGGAAATAAAGAAGCAAACACCTAGCCCAAGATGAAAGGACAATCAATGAAAAGGATGATGAGAAAGGCATCGACCGAAAATTCAACCAAAGAAAGGTTTCCTATCACTCTACAAGCACTCAACAGTCATAACAGAGACCCAAGAAGACTCAACAAGCATCAAAACTTACCCAACGAAAATCAAACTCAACAACCAGGAATACAAGAATGATGTACGTGACTGTTCAGGGGAAAAGTGTGTATACACGCCTCTTGCAGAAGGACAACACACGTATGTACACAACTGCCAGGTAAAAACCCATGTATATGTATTAAAACACTGCCAGGTCAAGGATAAGGCTAAGAAACTCAGACTCAAAATGAACAGAGGTTGTCAAGCAATCATATGACAAGAAACTCAATATAAATGACAGCAATGAAAGGAGAAAAACACTCCAAACCCTGAAAAGAAGATTCTATCCCCAGTATGGTCGCCAATTCTGTTATGAGGAAAATCTCTCTATGGCATGGGGTAAACCACAACAGATGGAAATGACTGCATAAATCAACTCTAATCTCATGTATGCTATATAAAAAAATATGCTAACAAGACAAGATAAATATCCTAGCTCATCCAGATGTTCAATGAAGTCCATTGTTGAGCACTTGACTCAAAGCAATACACCTGCAACTTGTCATCAACAACCAAGAAACGCAAGTATATGGTCATAATATATAAATTTATCACATTGAATAGCATAATCCATCAATATTCATAACAAATATGCCCATGGAATAACAATTCAAATATTTTCAAGACATTAATTGGACAAGAAAAGAGTATTTCTATTAAAATGTAATCAACATATGTTCATGAATTACAAACTCCCATGTCGACATGATTCAAAACCGAGAAAGTAAGTCCCTTCTAGTTGGGCCTCCACCACCTCAATCCTCCACCAACGGCAAGCTCATATAAGAGATACAATGAGGTTCTCAATCAAGTAGGGAAGAGCTTGGGGGTTGAACAATGTGTTCAGACTTAAAAGGATAAAGGGATGCAGACTCAATATGAAGTGAATAATTTCTCCAGATTAACTTTTCTCTCAAAGTTGAATTCTTCTCCTCTCTTCCACATCTTGGATAGGGCCCATTTATATCCTTCAAATGGATCTAAAGGGCCAATTCATAATGTTTCTATTATATGGAAGGTCAAGGATCATGGATCTCGTGACATGACATGGAAACCCGACACCATTTTTTTATTTTGGGCACAAAACCTTATGTACACAGGCTGTAGTGGTGCAACCTGCGTATACACATGATGTATACCTATTAGGGAATGTAAATTTGGAAAAATACTATTTTTATATCCATGAGCTGCAAACAGGGACTTCAAGTTTGCATAGGGAAATGGAAAAAGGCCTTCTAAGCAAATTTGCATAGGATGAGGCAAATGTTGCTATAACAACTCCCTCTTATCTTGGATCATGAATACAACCCTTTCCTCAACAAACTACTGCTATCTATAGTGTATCAATCCTTCATACTCTAAATAGGTCGAATCCCAAGTGGTTGTATTGGATTATGTTTTCTCTATGAGCTGTTAGAACAAGGTGAAACCAAAAATCCACTTAGCTCCTATTTTTTTGGATCTTGTCTATTGTGATAAATGGTTTTTGAAAAAGGTCATGTTGCTTGATATGGTGATAGAAAACATGTCCCTCATGTCCAAATACCTCCTAGGAAACCATTCGAACCCCTTCAGACAGGTGGAATCCCTCCTACAACTCAAATTTATCAAAATGTTAGATTTTGCAGCGCAATTTCATGATTCACTGCAAACTTTCCTGTAGATAATGATTTCAACTTTTCTCCCAAACAACGAACTGGGTTAGGCTGATTTTTGGTCAAAAAGTCCATTATATTATGATTCATATCCACAAACAATTTTAGAAGAACTCGGATAGGGATTTAAAAGTTATGATGAAAAAATGACTTTGATGTGTACTAATTTGTTGCAAACTATCCCAAAATACCAGTTCACGATGCCTTTGACAACACATGCTGCAAACTTTCCTGTAGGTGCTTGTTTACCTCCAAAATGATTCCAACCTTTAAAACTTGCATAAGAATTTGGGAAAAATCTTCCAAAGTATTCTACAAATCTCTTGAAACATGAAGAAACCTTTATAAATCATATGAATATGGTGACTTCAGTTTAATACAAAAAACATTACTTAG
Source organism: Picea sitchensis (assembly GCA_010110895.2). Classification (NCBI taxonomy): domain Eukaryota; kingdom Viridiplantae; phylum Streptophyta; class Pinopsida; order Pinales; family Pinaceae; genus Picea; species Picea sitchensis. The sequence continues at coordinate 16,839 of SNQJ01S0000947.1, forward strand.
GTTATAAGCATGTGCAATAAAGTGAACCATGGAAAAATGATGTTGATGTAAAACAAAATATCCTGTAATTATATTTTCCTAGTGCTTCTTTAATATGTCCTCTTTTCATTTTCTCACAAAAATTTAAACAACCCATCATTTGGAATGCTTCCTTGAAAAATGGTTCAGAATGATAAGTGATATGTCATGTGGCTCAACCCTGACAATCACTCCCCCTTTGTGAATATTCTTATATTTCTGAATTTCCATGATGATTGTTTGAAAACCTCCTGGTATATATGAATCTTCATATGGTGTCTCATGAAATAGACTAGGACTTAGTTGGAAGCATCCAATCCTCTTTCATATGCTACAACCAGTTCACAGTGCCAGTTTGCAACACGCTTCATTCAAACTATTAGACTTGTTTCTTGAAACCAACCTAAAGAACATGATGCATTGAATGTGCTGAAAACAATGAGATATTGTTTGACACATCTCCAAGGCACAATGATGAGAGATTAGTGCATAAGGTACTTCTTGATACGCTGCAAACTTTCAAGTGAGTTTGCAACAAGTAGATTGAACACTTGAATTGACCCTTAAACGATTGAAAATGACATAATGGAACCTTTCATACATCCCTTTGAGACAAGACACATGATAATGATAAGTTTAAGACCAAGTGTGTGACCCATGTTGACCCCTATTTCTTTCATGATGATGAACACTATCATGACACCAAGGCTCTTACATGGACTAAGGTTAGACTTTTTGACTCCTGAACATTTCATGTGCTAACATGACCCAACACCGGAATACAGAGACCAACTATACCAAGAAGAGCTCAACCAGAACAAAAGAATAGAGATGGAAGTCGATCCTTTTCATCCAAAATTTGCTTGGTCATGGATCCCACGAAAATGCAATCCCCAAGCTTCTACAACACCCATGTATGTGATCAATTCAACACGAGTTGGCATGCAAACCCATTACATGAAATATCACGCCCTCATTGGTAATGTTTTGGGTCTTTGGCCCTCTAAGTGGGACCTCAATAAATGGATTAATCAATGGTGGAATCCCAAAGGCCACTTTGAACTGCAATTCGGTTCCAAAGGTTTTTTCACAACCATCTTCCACAACCTGGAAGACAAGAACATAATGTTTGAAAATGGGTCTTACTTTTACAACTCTGCGTGTCTCTATGTTAGATTTTGGACTGAAAAATTTAGCCTTGAAAAATAGGATTTCACCTATGCACCAGTATGGATCAGAATCTATTCATTCCCCTAAGAATTATGGTTAGGTGAATTCTTGGATGGAATAGGGAACACACTAGGTATTTTTTTCAAAGAAATGAAAGCCACAAGACAGAGTAGGTATACCTCCTACGTGTGCATCTGTGTTTACATGGATGTCTCAAAGCCATTTCCTGACTCTATCAAGCTCGAGTATCAAGATGAATAATGGGAGAAAAGCATCAACTATGAGGACAACCCCTTCTGATGCCATAAATGCCACGATCATGGCCATCTCTTCAGAGAATTCCCTTTGAATTCCCCCAGTCACCCTAACACCCCAACATAGGAAAAACCCAAGGGTGGCTTCATGAAGGTGTAAGGTAACATACGCTAAGCAAAAAAAAAACCAACCCTCAAACCCCTCAGAACCCTCCACTAGTAACTCTTTCGAAATCCTCAATTCTGTCCCAGAGAAACTTCCCATTGATCATTCTAATCCTAACTCAATCATGTCCAACACCAAAGAAAAAGAAAAAATTTTCTCAAAACCCATCCTAGAACAACTCACTCCCCTTACTTCCATTGACAACCCTTCCCTGGGAGAGGGCACATAAATGGAGTTTGAGTGTGACAAACAAGAGTTAGGAGAATTTAACCTCATTAGATTAAAAGAATCATATCGAAAAAGGAACTCCAATATGTTCCCCTAGAACAACTCATAAAAGTTCACAAAGTTTACCTCAATTCCATAGCTGGAGTGACATCAATATCCAACACTGATCTAGGAATCACCCCAGAGGAACAGAGAGACCTGTGTAAGAAACCAAAAGAAGCAGGAAAAAGAGGAAGAAAATCCACTCAAAAATTGATCCAGGAAATTGGTAGCTACATGGTAAACTCAGGATAAATTTATAAGCTAACTGATAGCTTTTTACCCAACCCAACTCCCCCTTCCTCATGAATATTATCTCATGGAATATGAGAGGCCTAAAAAAAGGGAATAAACAATGAATCCTTCGAAAAAATATTATGACAGAGAAACCTGATATATTGTTCCTTGAAGAAACCAAATGCGCAGGAACAATGGCAGAAAATATATTTTCCAAAAGATGGAAGAAATGTAACTTCATCTATAATGACTTAGATGGATCTGTAGGAGGATTGGATATTCTGTGGAACCTAGTTGTGGTAACTCTAGAAGACTTCTTCTCTACCAAATGGTCGATTTCGACGTCTTATCACACCATAGGCTCAAAAAAATCTAGGATACTCACTAGTGTGTATGGACTGCAACATCTCCAATATAAATAAGGCTTTAGACATTCTCTTCAACTCTTAAGGGTTATGGGAAAAAAATAGAAACTGGATCCTAGGAGGTGATTTAAATCATATCAAATCTCTCGAAGAAAAAAGGGGAGACATAAGAAAATTGGAAAATGATAGTGAGGCTTTCTATGATACCATCAACACCCTTCACCTCATTGATTTGGACTTAAGAGAATGTATGTTCACCTGGTCCAATAGATGCTTGCGATCACACCATATCTTCTGCAAGCTCGACCACTTTTAAATCTTGGAGCTCCTGATGACCGAAGGGCTCCTATTGGAAACAAACATCCTACCAGTTTTGGGCTCTAACCATTGGCCCATTCAACTTTGGATGGAAACTTCTGAATCTACTCAGCATAAGCCTTTCCGCTTTGAGAAATTTTGGCTTTCCAATCAAGAATTTCAATAAAATTCCCCCACTTGGTGGAAAAATGTAGAGATTTCTCATGGATCTCTCATGTATCGATTCCAACAAAAGCTGAAAAATTTCAAGAAACATTTCAATATTTGGAACAAAATGGTCTTTGGAAACATTTTTCAGGCCCAAAAAAACTGGAGCTACGCATCCAGGAAATCCGAAAGGAAATTATAGCAAATGATACCTCAGAGCAACTACAAGAAGAGGAAACCTCTCCGCATAAACAATTATATGAGCGATAAAAACAAGAGGAGGTGTTATAGAGACAAAAATCACAGATTTAATGGTTGTGCGAGGGAGAAAGGAATTCCAAATTCTTCCACCAATCCATGCATCAAATACACCATGTCAACCAAATCACCAGGCTTGAAAATGATCAAGGTCAATCACTTCTTACATAGAATGAAATTGAACATGAACTCATTAATTACTATAAGAATCTTCTCACATAGCCTAACTCGGACAGATCCCCAATTATCACATAAATAATCCAGCATATACCCAACCTGATCATTGAATAAAAAAACACATCTCTTCTTCACCCCATTTCAATTGTGGAAGTTGATCAAGCAATGAAGGAAACACCACATGGAAAAGCTCTGGGGTCGGATGGATTTACTATAGATTTCTTCCACCACTATTGGCCAATGATAAGAGAAGAGGTATGGAAAATTTTTGAAGACTCGAGACACTCCAAATATGTCCTCCCGGCTATCAATGTGACCTTTCTAAAACTCTTACCCAAAGAAGAATGAATTTCACATCCCAATCAGTTCAGACCCATTTCTTTATGCAATGTCATATACAAGATTATTACAAAGGTAATTGCTATGTGCCTCAAAACAATTCTTCCTTTTATTATCTCAAAAGAATAGTATGGCTATGTTGAAGGTAGGAAAATTCTTGATATTGTCATTCTTGCACATGAAGTAATACATTCCCTTAAATCTTATCGCACCCCTAGCATGATAATCAAGATGGATTTCTCTAAAGATTTTGACACCATCAACTGGCAGTATATGAAAAAAATCGTAACTTCTTTTGACTTCCACCCTAATTGGATCAACTAGAGTCTAAAACTCAATTTGACTACCTTCTTTTCCATTCTCGTCAATGGAACCCCTTCCAAAACTTGTTCACCTTCAAGAGGTATCCGACAGGGAGACCCCCTCTATCCCTTCTTTTCATCATCATGGCAGAAGGACTTAGCCGATACATTCAAGCTCACATAGCCAATGGTAGTCTCCAAGGTCTAAACCTATCCGGTATGAATCATCCTATCTCTCACAACTAATTTGTCGTTGACACCATGAAAATGGGCTCAACCATTGTGAAATAAGTTTCCACAATTAGGAAAATTATGGATGACTTCTCTGAATCTTTGGGCATCTCTATCAATCCAAGAAAATCTTAGGTATTCTTTTTCAACACTCCAAAATCCATCCGAGTCCATTTAGAAAACCTCTTGGGCTTGACCTAGAGTTCCCTTCCATCCAAATACCTGGGGGGATCTCTCATTGACAACCCCTCCTGCATTATCCCATTGGAGCCTCTATTAACTTCTCTAGACAAACACCTCAAAACTTGGAATTTCAGATCTCTAAACCTGGTTGGACACCTTACTCTCTTGAAATCAGTGTTATAAGTCATTCCCATTTATCTCTTCTCTTCCTTAGCTGCTCCAAAATCAAATATAAAATCCATCCACTCCATTATAAGAAAGTTCCTCTGGAAAGGCACTAAGGAGGGCCATAAATGAGCACTTGTTAAATGGGAGGACCTATGAAAAACAAACTCCTCTAGCAGTTTCGGTCTGAAAGACCTGAGAATCTTAAACAAAGTCATGGGAGCCAAAATCTAGTGGTGATGGTTAACTCACCCATCCGACCTCTGGGCCAAAATTTGGAGACATAAATATTCTCCCAACACACGGGAAAGTAATTTGATCAGACTCACCAACCCAAATCTCAAATCCTCAATTTGGAATGCATCCTGGGATAATCACCATCTAATTCAAGAACATGCCTTATGGGAGGTATGTAATGGACATACTGCTCTTTTCTGGACAGATTCTTGCAAACAACTACCACCACTCCATCTCAAAGAAAACATGCAGGAAATTTTCCATCCCATGAGAAATAAAACACACCTCCCTATCTATCACTTCTGGAAAATTCTCTCAGATCATCCTCACCGGAGAGAATTGAATTCTAATCTTCTGATTCTATACTTACCATCGACATGCAACTTACCACCCTAGCATATAGAAGTGGAGTCAAGGAAAATCAACATTCATTGTGATCAGGACATTCTTATATGGGTCCACACACCATAGGGATTCTTCTCCATCAAAGAATCCTACAGGATAAAAACAAATCACCACACACTAATGAAAGAGGAAATCTGGGAAAGGATGTGTAAAATTAATCATTGGCCCAAAGTTTTCACTTTTCTATGACTGATGGTCCAAAATAGAATTCTCACTTGGGAGAATCTCTTAAAATGAGGTTTCATATGCCCATCCATATGTCCCCTATGCTACACTCAGGAAGAAACAACCAAGCATATACTCAATCAATGCAATTTCAACCTGCACTTATGGGATTAGTTGGCTTCCATAATGCACACCAAAAATCGAAATGCAATCAACATAAAAATAACTCTTGATCATTCGAGAGAACAAGCCTTCAAAAACCCACTTCACAATCACATTTGGTTACTTCTCCCTAGATTCATAGTTTGGAAATTATGGAAAGAAATAAATAACATAATTTTCAATGTTGCCTTTCATTCTGAAGCTCAAGTCTGGTCGCACATCCATTCTTGCATCATAGAAACAATCTTCTCTCAATCTTGGACCCCAGAAGATCTTAAATGTGACCCACTTGAAGCCACCATCCTCTCCAACTGGAAGTTACTTCCCGACTCCCTACCCACCCCTTCCCCCACACGCCCATACACCACTTTTAGTCCCATCTCATGGAGAAAACCCATGACCATATTTATCAAGCTAAATTTTGACGAAGCTTCTAAAGGAAACCCTAGCCCAGCTGGATTCAAAGTGGTCTTAAGGAATGACCAAGGAAACATTCTCTTAATATTGGTTGGTAGCCTCGACCACAACACCAATAATGCAAGAGAGTTATGGATGCTCATTCAAGGATTGATTATTTCCAATAAAATGGGTTACACAAAACTCATTGTGGAGGGTGTCTCTCACATTATTTTAGATCTCTTATCCAAGCTCCTCATGGGTTCAAATCCCTCCAAAATATCTCCTAGTTGGATACTCCTCAATAATTTGGAATTATTACAATCCTTACTCCTTCCCAATACCACCCTAATCCCCTCTCATGTTTCCCGGGAGGCCAATCAAGTAGCAGATAAGTTAGCTAATGTCAGGGTGGCTCTTCAGAATGGTGATCTTCTCTGTTCACCGTCCAAGTCCCCGGATCACCCCTTGTTCATCGAATGTTCTTCTTTGGTGCAGAAATATAACCAAACCCTAAATGGGGTGCCATCTGAAAGCCACATCACACGAGGGCTCATGCATGCAAACTGCCCCCACTCTCCTCTTATGGAACATTGGTAGCAATCATTTACTCTAGACTCGATTCAACCTGCACCTGCACTTGCACTTGCAAATGTCCTCCACCCTATACAACATTCATGCAATCTCGATGGCTCTCTAGACTCTTCCAAGGGTTAAAATTGTTGCCTTCCCTAGGAAGGATTCTCATTCCACTATTCTTCATGCCCAACGTGATATCCATCTTCCTGTTGTTTCTCAGTCCCTGCGAGATCTCTGCCTCTGCACCCGACTCTTCCTCTTGGTCACAAGAATCCATATCACCCTCGAAACCCTCCTTCACAACTCACCCTGGTATCTACATATTCCCAGAGGGAAATACAGATCACTTTGAGCTAGCTCTTGCTCAACCTAGGGCATTCGAACCCCCTATTCCCATCGCCAACTAGGTCCCTGCTACTTTTGTCCTTGTCACTCTAGAATGGATAACCACTTTTCCTTTCCTCCTGATGCTGCCAAAGACCGCAAGCCATCCTCTACTACTTTGACAACTTCCACCATCGCCTCTCATATATTCAACCCGAATGAAACTTCCAGCTCTTTCCTTTGTCTCCTCCTCATCTGGTTTTCACTGATGCTCAGAGAGAAGCCTTATTGGAGCTTCATCGAGACAATGACGAGATGAAATTTTGTTAGGAGATGATGGAGAAGTGCATGGACTGGATTCTGTACTTAGGCACACATAACTCTGATCAACGTCACACTGAAGAGGAGTTTCTCAAGGAAATCATGGATCCTAAGTGGTCAAAATCATCCAAGCACGCCTTCCCCTACAGTTAAACCGATAAGTAATTTGCATGGATTTTTACTTTTTGTTTTTTGTAGCTTCTGTATGGCCTATCAAACTACATATTTATCTCTTTTTCTATATCTATAGGCGTAACATAGTTTTTTATACTATAAATCCTTTAATTATGTTAGATAGTGGTTTCAATAGAAGAATTATATGGAACTTTTATATCTGGTGGTGGGGTTGGTTTCCTTTCATGGCATCCTCAACACCAGTTTCTGGAATCTCTTATGTAAATTTTACTTATGAAAGGTAATACAAACAACTAGATTACAAAAAAAAAATAGGTTCCATCCCTGCTCAAATGGCATGAGTTTTAGGAGGTTGGTTGTTAGTCCTAAACGAATTTGGTAAATAAATACCCCTTGTAACTGGGGAAGGATATATGTTCTTTAGAAAAATTGTAATGTAGATATATCCCTTTGATTGCATGTTTTATATCATAGAGAGAGAGAGAGAGAGAGAGAGAGAGAGAGATTTATTGAAAATAGTTTATAAACAAGAAACAAAAATTTGTTATGTGGAACTTCCAAAAACATCATCTTACATGCTCGTTTGCTAAAATTTATTCATAATTATTACAAAACTAATTGCTCAAATGTATCTATGTTAATGAAAAAGGTAACAAGATGTTGAGAACAATATAAATAAGGGAGGATTTCACAAGTGGCCACCAAATGTAAGTTTTAAACCTGCGAAGTAAAGCAATGTATATAGATTCTTAAGCAAGACAAAAATTAATCAGTGGCTCATACACAGAGTACATAGAGATTTTATCTCGGAAACCCTCAACCAAGAAAACCTTTCTTATATTCATTATATCGATTTTCACCATTCACCATACAATATATACAATTTTTTTAGGTATTCCGTAGATACAAAATCCCATATCCCTTAATCTGGGATTAATTTACAAAACCGCTAAAAATAGCAAAAACCGCCCCAAAAAAAATAAATTGGGGCACTGCCCTGAACACTGCGCATAACCAAGGGGGGGCATACCTGCCCCCCTTGGGACCCCCCTAGGAAAGTGCCCAGCGCACATGGCACAAACAGAGCACTAGTGCAAGGGATCGTCAGACGTAGTTGTCATATCTAACTCACCCACACACACACATGCAAAGAATTTAACACATACCCAACATTCTCCCACTTGTTGTTTTCTTTGCATCCAGGGGTCCAGGGGATTATATAGTCAACAATCCAGGGAAGAAATGCCCATTTTTACTCTACACCAGGAGAACTTTTTTGTGCTCATAGACTTTGTCAATAAATTTTCAACATTCTTCAAAGTGTCAACCTTTTCCAGCAACACCTTCTTTTCCTCAACCATGTCTCTCACAAAGTGATATTGAACATCAATATGCTTTGTCTTTGAATGATAAGTTGGGTTCTTTGCCAATAATATTGCACTCTGACTATCACAATCTGATCTCACTACTCGTTGTACCAACCCAATACCTGAACATAATATTTGTAACCATACTGCTTCCTTGCTTGCATGAGTGGTTGCCATATATTCAGCTTATGTAGTTGAGAGTGCCACTATAGCCTATCTTTTTCTCATCCAACTGATTTCTCCTCCAAATAGGTTAAACACATACCCATTTGTAGATCTTCTGTGATCTAGATCTCCAGCCCAGTCTGCATCAACAAAGCCATGTATGTCCACCACTTTGTCCAATCCCGGTCTTCCTTGGTAGCACAAACCATAACTGGTGGTGCCACAAAGATACCTGAAGACCCTCTTTATTGTTGTCCAATGCTCCTTCCCTGGTTTTGACATATACCTGCTCAAAACTCCCACTGCATGTGAAATGTCCATTCTAGTACAAACCATTGCATACATCAAACTGCCAACTGCATTGACATATGGAACATGGGACATGTCCTCTTCTTCTTCATGTGTCTTGGGACACTGATCTGTAGATAACTTTACACCTATAAGAATAGGAACCTTGATCGGTTTACTTCCATGCATATTAAACCTTTTCAATATCGTCTCAACATATTTTCTTTGATTCAACCAGAGTTTCTTGTTTGCACGATCTCTTTTAATCTCCATTCCCAGAATGAAGTTAGCAGCACTGAGATCCTTCATGTCAAATTTGGAGGATAGCTTTGATTTCACCTCCTTGATAACATCCATGTTATTTCCTACCAACAACATGTCATCAACATACAAGACTACATAAATGAAGTGATTACCAACCTACTTGGAATATATATAATGATCAACCCTACTTCTTACAAATCCCAGTCCAAGGATGTATGTGTCAAACTTTTGGTACCACATCCTTGGTGATTGCTTCAGACCATATAGTGACTTCTTTAGCTTACAGACCAGCTCTTTCTTTCCCTTCACTACAAATCCTTCTGCCTGATTCATGTAGATTTCTTCTTCCAGATCCCCATGTAGGAATGTTGTCTTCACATCCATCTGTTCCACTTCAAGATCAAAAGTAGTAGCAATAGATAAAATAAATCTAATAGAAGTTAAATTAGCAACAGGAGAAAAAATCCCACCAAAGTCAATTCCCTCTACCTAGGAATAAACTTTTGCTACTAACCAAGATTTGTATTTCTCCACTTTACCTTGTGCATTAAACTTCTTCTTGAACAACCATTTGCTACCAACCGATTTTCTTCTAGCTGGCAGCTCAACTATATCCCATGCTTCATTCTTATCCAAGGCATCCATTTCTTCAACCATATCCTTCTTCCAGAGTTTACTGTCCTCTGAATTCACTGCTTCCCTGATAGTTCTAGGATCATCATCGATAATAGATAAAGAAAAATTGGAACAAAAATCAGGTGGACTATACCTTTCTGGTTTCCTTCTATATATCATTGATCTCCTCAATACTGGGGTATGAGGTTCTTCTTCTTCTTCTTCTTCTTCTTCCTCTTCTTTAGATGATTCAGATTTTTCATCATCCAAATCAAGCTCTATTTTCTAAGGTTCGTCTTGCGTTGGTGGGAATTCCTGTTTGGACACATCTTTTACCTCTCTGAAAACAACATCTCGACTGTAAACAATTTTCTTAGTTTCTGGGTTCCAAATCTTATAACCTTTCACACCATCTTTATAACCAATAAATATACACTTTTCA